>JAKZAO010000011.1:2077914-2244441 GCA_023053555.1 Branchinecta lindahli
AAGTTTCATTAAAATCCCGTCACCCGTCCAAAAGATATGCGTGCCAGTAGATTCCGGATTTCCACGATGGTAGAATCGGGGAAAAGACTATTCTCAAGTCAACCTGTTCGTGTCCCTGACGCGCCTGCCAAGTTTCATCGTCGCAGCACATCGGGAAGTACCGAATCTTCTTGTCATATCAACGATGTATCTAGGACTTGTTCTTCCTACCAAGTTTCATCCCGACTCCAAGATTTCCGGCTCCTCCCCTCGAAATCCCTCCAAAGTCACCAGATCCGGTCCGGATTTTAGTGGGTCTTGGAGACTCGATGTCATTTCGAATATCAACTTCCATTATTGTTATTATTATTTACTTGAATCCTGCAAAACCGAAGAGTAATATATAAAAAAAATAAAATTGAATGTAGAGATAGAGGAAAGTGTAGGTGACGCTAAATATATAGGTCGGTCATTGAAAAATAATTTAAAATATTAGATGTTAGGACCGTTGGCGTCACCGAGGGAAAGTGGAAGCGTAGTCACCTGGCCAAATCATATTTGGACAGGAAGAACTGAAAAGATACTACGCGGCTTTAAAAAAAAAAAAAAAAAAAAAAAAAAAAAAAAAAAAAAAAAGAGTAATATATTAAAAGAAACAACAATATGTCAATCAAACTCACATAGTATACAAACAAACGAACAAACAACTGACCGTTAAAAATAAATGAACCAACAAAATCTACAATGAAACACAAAGGAAAAGACAAAGATCGAAATAACCAAACTCGTTAGGATGCTTTCTTAGTGAGAAAAGGATCTAAGATCCGATCGGATTCGAGATCAGATCACCCGGTTGAAAGTTATACATACCTTAATTTTCCGGATTCCCCTTCCTCCAACCCCCCCCCCCCCAGATGCTCGGATAGGGAAAATAACTTTCAAGTTAATCTGGTCGGATCTCTCAACTGGCTGCCAAGTTTCATCTAGCAGATGAGAAGTGGCCGAACTAGCAGAACACGGATAGACGGACGGACGGATAATCGCTATGGCACTTGTCCGAAGCCTACGTGCAATGTCTTTTAGTTTTGCTCCATCCGTCTTGAAGAATTTTTGAAAACAAAATGAAATTGGAAAGTTAGGTCCTCAGATTTTCGGGTCTTGGTGTTTAGGCCCATGGGCCGCCCAGAAAGACAGATAACACATGTTTGCGCATCCTTTCGTTAACGTTATGAAAATATATCAGTTATGACCCTTTACCTGCAGTGTTTCGAGACAAAAGATTATCATAACGTTTATAATTAAGTAGGCCTAGGTTTTATGAGGTGGAGCCTTGTTCGTCAACGAGGCTACTGTTGTTCTGCGCTTTCACTGTCAATCAAAACAGGGGTCCTTCCCTTTCACAGTCAATCGAAACAGGGCACGAAACAGGTCCACTGAAAAGCTGGCTCATTTACTGCAGAACGTGTTCTGCTTTGTTTAGAATGAGGACAGAAATGATTGTTTTCTAACTTTGGGTAACACTCATAATACCCACGATCACAATGCCCACGACTCACAACGCCAACGGATCAAAATGCCCACGATTGAACTGTTTTTGGGATCCCAAAACGTTAGTGACGGATACCTATGACATCGCAAAAGTTGTCCGTCCGTCTGTCCGCCCGTCCGTCTGTGAGCACGATAACTCTCGAAGGGAATTAGATATTTTGATGAAACTTGGTGTGAAGATTCTTTGGGTCAAGAGTAAGGTCGAGTTCGTAGATGGGCTCTGTAGCCCTACATTTAGGGGTGGGGGAGGGGGTGAAAATTAAGGGGCAAACAAAATATTTTGAAACAGCTAATGTGATAGTCGATTATGGGGTAAGAAGACATGCTGGGCACGATGGTGAAAACTATTTTCTCGGCGGACAAGTAGTTCGCCCGAAATCCGGCCAAAACCGGAAAGTTTGTTGAAAGTAAAAGTTTTATTTGAAGTTGATTAGATGTTCGATTTAGGGGTAAGAAGACATGCTGAACACGAGGTGAAAACCATTTTCTCGCCGGACAAGTAGTTAGCCTCGGAAAATTTGTTAAAAGCAAAAGTTTTATTTGAAGTTGATTAAATGTTCGATTCCGGGCTAAGAAGACATGCTGAACACGATGGTGAAAACCGTTTTCTCGCCGGACAAGTAGTTCGCCCGGAACCCGGCCGAAACCGGAAAATTTGTTAAAAGTTAAATTTTTATTTGAAGTTGATTAGATGACAGATTTAGGGGTAAGAAGAGACGCTGAATCTGTATATGACAATCATTTTTGGGATCCCAAAACGTAAGTGGAGGGATACCTATGACATGGCAAAAGTTGTCCGTCTGTCCGTCCGTCTGTCTGTCTGTGAGCACGATAACTCTCGAAGGGAATGAGATATTTTGATGAAACTTGGTGTGAGCATTCTTTGGGTCAAGAGTAAGGTCGAGTTCGTAGATGGGCACTGTAGCCCTACATTTAGGGGTGGGGGAGGGGGTTCAAATTAAGGGGCAAGCAAAATATTTTAAAACAGCTAATGTGATAGTCGATTATGGGGTAAGAAGACACGCTGAACACGAATATGAAAACCATTTTCTCACCGGACAAGTAGTTCGTCCGGAATCCGGCCAAAACCGGAAAGTTTGTTAAAAGTAAAAGTTTTGTTTGAAGTTGATTAGATGCTTGATTTAGGGGTAAGAAGGCATGCTGAACACGAATATGAAAACCATTTTCTTGCCGGACAAGTAGTTCGCCCGGAATCCGGCCAAAACCGGAAAGTTTGTTAAAAGTGGAAGTCTTATTTGAAGTTGATTAGACGTTCGATATAGGGGTAAGAAGGCATGCTGAACACGAATATCAAAACCGTTTTTTCGCCAGACAAGTAGTTCGCCCGGAATCCGGCCAAAACCGGAAAGTTTGTTAAAAGTTAAAGTTTTATTTGAAGTTGATTAGATGTCCGATTTAGGGGTAAGACGAGATGCTGAATCCGTATATGACAATAATTTTTTTGCCTGACATATAGTTCGTTCGGAATCCGGTTGAAACCGGAAAATTTGTGATAAGTTAAATTTTTATTTGAAGTTGATTAGATGTTGGAAATATGGGTAACTAGATACGCTGAATTCGTTTTTGAGCTTTAGTTTTTCGTCGGACAAGTAGTTCTGGAATTCCGCCAGAAACCGGAAAATTCGCAGAAGTAAGCCAGGATCGTTTCAATCGACTTGTTAGGGGTAAACACACAAGCTGAATCTTGGTTTTCTTAATGATTAGCTGTTTGGCCTTAATCTGTTTCTAAATATTAAGAGTATAAATGTTCATGGAGTCTGGCGAAGACCGGATCTGACGAAGACAAAACCTAATTGTCTGGATCAGATATCGAAGTTTTGGGATCCCATCGGAACCTTTGGTCTTGTTTACCCGGACATATAGTTCATCTGGAATCCGGTTGAAACCGGATTTTTTTTATAAAGTTAAAGTTTTATTTTAAGTTGATTAGATGTTCTTTGTAGTTATAAGGAGATACGCTGAATTCGTTTCTGAACTATCTTTTTTTGGCTGGACAAGTAGTTCGCTCGGAATTCGGCCTAAACCGGAAATTTGGCAGAAGTAAAGCAGGAAGTTTCGATCAGTATCGTCAAAATAGATATGGCTGATACAGGTATATCTGAACTTGATTTTCTCAGATGATTAGCCTGGCGAAGACAAGACCTTGTCTGGGTCAAATATTAAATTTTTGGGATCCCATCGAAACCTTTGGTCTTGTTGTTGATCAGTAAACTGGAACTATATAATAGTGATGAGTGAGAAACGAAAGGAGCAGACCGAGTATCAGAATGGCGATAGTCGGATATTGAACTGGTATGAACTGGTTAATTACAATGTAATACTAAATTCTGAAGAAAAAAAATTGAATGATGTACAACTGTTCTTTTTGGGATCCCAAAACTTAAGTGGAGGGATTCCTATGACATCGCAAAAGGTGTCCGTCTGTCCGTCTGTCTGTGCGCATGATAACTCTCGAAGGGATTGAGATATTTTGATGAAACTTGGTGGGAGGATCCTTTGGGTTAAAGTACAGGTCAAGCTCGAAGGTGGGCTATGTAGCCCTATATTTGTTTTTGAAAGCTATTGTGACAGTTGGTTTAGGGGTAAGGAGACATGGTGAATCCTAATATGAAAGTTATTTTCTCACCGGACTAGTAGTTCACCCTGAATCCGGCAAAAACCGAAAAAAAAATTGTTCGACCAATTTTCGGCTACCCCTTTTATTCAAATTAGTATAGTTCTGCGCGGGATAAGGCACAGATCGCTTAATCAATTAGGCTAACGTAAAAGAGAGAGAGCTAGTGTGATCGAAGGTCGAAGGGGTTTGGTATATGGGAAAAGAGTAGGTGGTTGCGGGCTATAAGATTTGGAAAGTTCAACTGCTTCCAACTGTTATAACAGTTGGAAAGTTTAGAGGGGTTGACAACTTCAGTAGTAGGGTACACACTGAAACCGATCCCAATTGTGAGACAAGTAGGGGACTTCTAATGGTCTCATGGTCTAATAATAGGCTGTTCGACCATAATCATCTTCGGCAATGAGGGGTTAGCAGTTTTGTCTATTTGGTGTACCTACAATTTGTTTCCTGTGCTTTATATGGTAGGAAAAATTTGGTACCACGTCTATTGTCACGAGGACATGGACTCGTAAGTAAGAATTGGTTGCTAGAATCTTTGGTGATGAGGGGTTGCCAACTTTTGCTAGTTGCTATACCTTTTATTTTTTGCCAGTGTATTTCATGGTAAGAACGATACGGTACCATGTCTATATCACGGGGAGATGGACTTGTAAGTAAGAATCGGTTGCTAGAAAGGCTTCGCGAGGGGCTTGAAACTTTAAACTTTGATCTGTTTCTAAATATTACAAGTAAAGAGTAGGCTATTGATCTATCAACATCATGTAGTAGATTTTTGGGATCCCATCGACACCTTTGATCTTGTTAATTAAGAACAACTCTTATCTTCAGGGTGCAAGATTTTTGTCACCTAATTCCACTTTATGTTCTGGAACAATTTTATATGGCATTTCCTCGAGCTTTCACGGAAATTGATTTTATCAACAATAAATAATCCAACATAAAATCAATAATTTTATCCAACAATAAATAATCTTCCCGTTGTATCGTGACCCTGGTAATCTCATTGTCCGTTATCCTTGGACATTTTGACCTCCACTGCCGACAGTTTGAGTCACGGCACTTTCAACCAGGACGGTTTTAGCCACCCATATTAACATTTTAAAGTATCGACATTTTGGGCCACTTACATTTTTGATGATTTCGGGTTTTCAACCTCGATAACGGGCTTTCTGAGCCATGGGCGTTTTTTTAGAGTGGGCTTTTTGCCCACTCCCACTCTCGATCGTAGTGATTTTGGAAAACGGCCGAAACTGCTCTTCTTCTGAAGAAACTTCGATATATCAGAATCGGCTTTTTCCAAACTGTGTGGCACTTGTGTGGCACTGTGTGGCACTTGTACACCCTGACGGTGAGTTTCCAACCCCTCGCTTTCACACATAAGGATCTGAGAAGCTTCTGGTTATTACTTCTTTTATTTGCTTAATTTTCCCACTTTTTAACCATGGCGCGTTCAGTTTTCAAATGTTTTGCGCCCAGCCGCCGCGTCGGAGAGCAGGAAGGCTGGACATAGTCGACAAGCGCTAACAAGAAAATCGCTAACTTCAGGTGGAAAGTAATGGTATTTTCGAAAAAAAAAATTCGGATCCATTTCATAGGGAAAAGATCATTTCTAATAAGAGTTGGGCTTTAAACAGATCTACATTTTCGTGATCCCTAGATGAGGCCATGATCCTTTTTGCCTCAAGAGTTTTGCTTAAAGTAAAAACAATACTTCTGAGTAAAATATAAGTTTTCGTGCTCCCGGTGAGCATCATTTTTGCTTCAAGAGTTTTGATTACATATGAATTTCTAGCGCCCTTAAAGTGCGCACAGCCAAATACATTACCAAACGATACAGTCTCATGATTTCCAAGGACCCGTGATCATTCTTATCTCAAGGGTTTTGCTTACAAATGATCACAACAAACCCACGAATTGGCGAACTCCTAGTTTCATCCTCAAACCCAGCCTTGCAAGTGCCATATGAGCTTCCAGCTCTTGTTACTTCTGTTTTCATCTTTTAGCTTTTCCAGTTGAATTTGCCGCAGAATCTCGCAACAAGCTCCCGATTTGTCTGACCAAATGTTTACGTAATTGTCGGTTCCTTCTCATTAAACCTCTGGCGCTTTTTCATACAATACCCTACTTCAATCTCCTGAGATTGAGTGCCTTTCTTTCACGGACCTTAATGACAGGGTCGAATTGAGCTGACAATTCCCCTGGGGTCGTGGCCCTTTTTGATGATGGCTTATAGAGGTATATCTGAACTTGAATTTCTCAGATGATGGCGAAGACTGGATCTGGCGAAAAAAAGACCCAATTGTCTGGATCAAATGTTAACTTTTTGGGATCCCATCGAAAACTTTGGTCTTGTTACTTTTGTTTTCATCTTTTAGCTTTTCCGACGGAATTTGCCGCAGAATCTCGCAACAAGCTCCCGGTTGTCTGACCAAATGTTTACGTAATTGTCGGCTCCTTCTCATTAAACCCCTGGGGTCGCGGCGCTTTTTCATTTAATACTTTTCTTCTACCCATCTTTATATCATTCTTTACGTACACATAAAAGTTGCACCCATAGGCATCTCGTCTTGACCCTAATTAAACGAGAAAGGTCGTCTCCGTCTGAGTAATCTCCTGGGATGGAGTGCCTTTCTTTCACGGACTTTAATGACAGGGTCGAATTGAGCTGACAATGCCCCTGGAGTCGCGGCCCTTTTTGATGGATTTAATGATTCGGCAAAGTTGGGTCAACTGTCAGATTTTTAAATTAGGCGAAGTGACGGATTTCAGGAGTGGGCCAACTGACGGATTTCAAGGGTGGGACAACTGACGGATTTAGGAGTGGGCCAACTGACGGATTTCAAGAGTGGACCAACTGACGGATTTCAGGAGTGGGCGAACTGACGGATTTTAAAGGTGGGCCAACTGACGGGTTTCAGGAGTGGGCGAACTGACAGATTTCAAAGGTGGGTCAACTGACGGATTCAAAAGTGGGCCAACTGACGTATTTCAGGAGTGGGCCAACTGACGGATTTCAAGGGTGGGTCAACTGACGGATTTCAAGAGTGGGCCAACTGACAGATTTTGAGAGTGGCCCACTGACGGATTTTAGGAGTGGGCGAACTGACGGGTGGGCGAACTGACGGGTGGGCGAACTGACGGGTGGGCGAACTGACGGGTGGGTGTAGTGACGGGTGGGCGAACTGACGGGTGGGCGTAGTGACGGGTGGTAGTGTTGGGCGATATTCGATACGATAATCGAAATATCGATATTATTAAAAAATATCGATATTTTCGATATTTGCATTCCGATGTGCAATCGTTCTATTATTCGAGATTTTCAGAATAAAAAACGAATCGGGATATCAAACTTAAGTTCGATTAGGGAGGAGAGACACGACTGGGAAGGGAAAACGTGCACATGCGTACTCTTTCTTGATGAGAATGTTTGATTTTCTTCTTTTAGTTCAATTTCGTTTTTGTTACGTTTTTTTTTTCCATGAAAAAATGTAGCAGTATAAACAGTTTCAAGTACGCCAAATATCGGCTTACGATAATCGAAATATCGATTATCGAATTTAAAAATATCGATATTTCGATATTCCTCATTATCGCCCAACACTAACGGGTGGGCGAACTGACGGGTAGGAGAAGTGACGGGTGAGCGAACTGACGGGTTTTGGTGGGCCAACTGACGGGTGGGCGAACTGTCGGAAAAAGTGGGTGAACTGACGGAATTTTTGGGCGAACTGACGGGTGGGCGAACTGACGTGTTCCCCCTTAAATCGACAGTCTGTTTAGCTTGAACTTTCTACCACCACAACTTGAAGCCTCTCCCCACCACTAAATGTACATGGGGGCCATTTGTGAGCTTGACCTGTACTTTGACCCATGGGACTAAAGCTTCGCACTAAAGCTTCTTCGATAATGATCGTGTTGAGGTCAAACTCGGTCAAGACTACGGTCCAGGTCTTTGATTAAATATTTTAAGGGAAATCTAGGGAGGGGCTTAGACATTTGAGGATAATCTCTTTGATGAAACTGGTTGGGGTTGCATAATTAGAAAGGACATCGTGAATCAGTAAAAACTATTTGTTCTTGCTCAGGTTGGAATGGATAGCCCGATCACTATTCGGTCACAATCGCATGAATCCAATTGTCTGATAGTCGTTTGAATGAAAAGTATTTCGTGATAATTCTCACTGAAGGGTTTATTAGGGTGATTTTACAGAGAGGAAGTCTGCCTCGGGAAGTCCAGCAAACATCCCCTTTGGGACCCAGCGTCAGCGTTGATCTTGACGATCTTGTTGAAAGTGAAAGTGATTGGATGTCACCGGCTTGGCCTGCGCTCGCTCATGATACTCGCCTCTTTGTCGTCTCAAACAAAGACTCAAATCGGTTAAAAAGGTTCAGTTTTCGGTCCAACTCGAACCCTGTCAGACGTGAAAAATCAGCGCACGCAACTTCTTGGAACTGAGCAGAAGCAAACATGAATCCTCGAAGATCTCTCAACGAAAACAAATTGGGTAAGAAATAAGTATAGCATGTCCTTTTGAGATGTGGTTTTGGAAGCTTTACTTGTTATAAGAAAATTTGCCGACAGTCATAAGCCAGGTTTGTTGGATCGACGATTAGAGCAGAGGCTAACTAAGAACGCAGCTAATTTTACCAAAATTTGTACAAGCCGGACTAAGGAAGGTTTCGGTTTCCGTTTTAGAGACCCGAACTTCCGGAATGACGATGATTAAGAATATTCGGTATTTAGTTTATCAAATAGATAGGCTATATTATTCATTTGACGCGAACACTTTTCTCAGTATGTATTCCCCGGGAGTTTCACTTCAGACGCTCAATCAATTCATGGCTTCAGTTTCCCCAAAAAGTCTTTCTTTTTAAGCCGCAGCATCCCATTTCTATATTAGAATTTTTGTTTGCGTGTTGTTCACTGTGAAATAACTATGAACAGCACGAACTGAAAATTTGCCCAGGCATACAGGAGGGGTATCACAACCTCAGATAAGATTTCAAATTTCCAGAGAAGTCTTTCCTTCAGAATAATCCATCTGGCTTAAAAAGGAACCAACAAAAATGACAAAACTGAAGCTAACTGAATGGTTTACATATTGGATAAATAAATATTGCTTCAGTATTTCTAGTTAAACATATTGTAAAAACGTACCTCGTAAAAACGAGGTCAGGTACCCCTCCTGTATGTCTAAGGCAAGAGCCTTCCGCCAGTGTAATGTCTCAGCGATCCTTTCCCTCTTCCTACTTTCCCTTTCCCTCTTCAAGAACAGAAGTGGATGAATGAATGAAGATTATATTAACAGCAAAAAAAAACACTTTACGTCACTAAACACGTGCTTATATTTAGCTTAAGCCCTCTTTAAAAAATGGCACATCTTAACGAATTTAGCTTCATTTGTCGTATCAAGAATATCAGGGAATTTTATTTTCTATTAACTATGAAAATGTCCGCTGGGATCTATCATCTGAGACGGCTAACGGCTCTACGCCGTCTATTTGTAGAAAATGGCCCTGTTCTCTGTGTTACAGCAAGGCGTGCATTGACGATTACCGGTACTATTTCCTATCCCTGCAAATTATTTTCTCCCCGGACATAGAATAGAATAGAATAGAATATATTACCAAAAAAGCCCGTGGGCCATGGCAACAAAAATGTTTATAAATAAATGAACTTACTTCTACAACTAACACACTCCTCCTATTCTAGGAATCTTGTTCTATGCTCCGTCGCAAGCCTCAAGTAACGTCCAAATTTTTTCACAGTAACAAAACACTCATCCGTCATCATCCTTACCATCCATTCTTCGTTGAATACTCTCTCACCGAATACTTCATTTTTCCATTCAATCATTCCACACATTTACACATCAAATGAACTACGCTTTCATCCTCCTGACCGCACAGAGGACAGAAGTAAGGACCAAATCTCTCTTTTACTTTACCAATATACTTTCTCCTTGCCCCAAGTGGTAAACTATCAGCCCTCATCTCTATAATATATTTTATTTCCTCCTTACTTAAACCTGCTTTAAACATTATTCCATCCCCCTAAGTCTCTTTGGCCGCCTCAAAAAACCTCAAGGACACCGGAATGCCCTTCTGAAATTGCCAAGTTTGGATCTCTTGGTCTTTTAACCTGGTACTCACCATTTTACCTATTTCTCCAACCTCTATATCTATCCCTAGCTCCCCATTCCTATATTCTTCCATACCACAATCCTGCAGAATTTTTCTAATTAACCGAGGCCACGCTTTTGGTGAATCATCCTTCAGAGCCTCCAGGTACGCTGATTTAAGTAATCTTATTCTTGGCATTTTTATCACTATCTCCCAAAATCTTATCATATTTACTAGCCTAACATTTCTTAAAGAAAATAGACCTAATTCCCCTCTCACTACTAGACTATTCGTATATGGAGTTCCATTATGACACAAAACAGGGTAAAAAGATGCCGAGAATCCACAAAAAGTTGCCCAGAATCCCCTAAAATCTGCCGAGATTCCACATAAATCTGCCGAGAGTATCAGTAAGGATGCCCAGAATCCCCTAAAATCTGTCGAGATTCCACATAAATCTGCCGAGAATCCAAGAAAAAACTTGAAATTACAAAAGTAAACAAGACCAAAGGTTCCGATGGGATCCCAAAAATTCAATATTTGATCCTGACAGTTAGTTTTTGTCTTCGCCAGATCCAGTCTTTGCCAGGCCAAACAGCTAATCATTAAGAAATCCAAGCTCAGATATGGATTCAGCATGTGCGTTTACCTCTATAAGCCGATCGAAACGATCCTAGCTTACTTCTGTGAATTTTGCGGTTCTGGCGAAATTCAAGAACTACTTGTCCGGCGAAAAACTAAAGCTCAAAAACGGATTCACCGTATCTCCTTACCCCTATATCCAACATCTAATCAGCTTGAAATAAAAATTTAACTTTTAACAAATTTTCCGGTTTTGGCCGGATTCCAGGCAAACTACTTGTCCGGCGATAAAACAGTTTTCGTATTCTTGTTCAGCATGCCTTCTTACCCCTACATCAAACATCTAATCAACTTCAGATAAAACTTTAACTTCTAACAAACTTTCCGGTTTTGGCCGGATTCCGGACGAACTACTTGTCCGGCGAGAAAACGGTTTTCATATTCTTGTTCAGCATGCCTTCTTACCCCTATATCGAACATCTAATCAACTTCAAATAACACTTCTGCTTTTAACAAACTTTCCGGTTTTGGCCGGATTCCGGACGAACTACTTGTCCGGCGAGAAAATGGTTTCCATATTCGTGTTCAGCGTGTCTTCTTACCCCATAATCGACTATCACATTAGCTGTTTAAAAAAATTTTGCTTGCCCCTTAATTTAAACCCCCTCCCCCACCCCTAAATATAAAGCTACAGGGCCCATCTACGAACTCGACCTTACTCTTGACCCAAAGAATGCTCACACCAAGTTTCATCAAAATATCTCATTCCCTTCGAGAGTTATCGTGCTTACAGACGGACGGACTGACGGACAGACGGACGGACGGACGGACAGACGGACGGACAACTTTTGCGATGTCATAGGTATCCCGCCACTTACGTTTTGGGATCCCAAAAAGAGGGTGCCGAGAATTCATAAATGATTCATAAATGGCCTCCAAAAGGCGCCGTGTACCGAAGCTACCTATAATTTCGTTGTCGCCTGATGTGAAGGGTGCAAAGTCCAAGAGGGCTGGAGCCAGATGGGCCAAGGCCTAATTTTTCCAAGTGACGCAAGTTCTTGTACAGTGATTCATAAATGGCCCCCAAAAGGCGCTGTGTACCGAAGCTACCTAATTTCGTTGTCGCCTGATGTAAAGGGTGCACAGTCCAAGAGGTCTGGAGCCTGGAGCCAGAGGGGCCAAGCCAAGGCCTAATTTTTTCAAGTGACGTAAGTTCTTGTACAGTGATTCACAAATGGCCCCCAAAAGGCGCTGTGTACCGAAGCTACCTAATTTCGTTGTCGCCTGATGTAAAGGGTGCACAGTCCAAGAGGTCTGGAGCCTGGAGCCAGAGGGGCCAAGGCCTAATTTTTCCAAGTGACGTAAGTTCTTGTACAATGATTCATAAATGGCCCCCAAAAGGCGCCGTGTACCGAAGCTACCTAATTTTTTTACTTTTATGTGATGAATAAAGAACAGATTAATCAATCTCCACCTCGGCAATTATTTTTATGGCATTTGCCTTCCGGCCAAGTGCCATATACCGATCACTTTTCCGTCGGTCTGTCGGTCGGTCGGTCGGTCGGTTGGTCAGTCCGGTGTTTGCGAGTTAGGGTACTTCCGGATGTGCTAGGACGATGAAACTTGGCAGGCATATCAGGGACCCGACCAGACTAACCTGGAAATAATCAGTTTCCCTATCCGACCATCTGGGGGGGAGTGGAGGGCGGGAGAATCCTGAGAATTTAGTAGTTTTTGTCAAACCACCTACCCCTTCCTTCAGACTGGTATAGCTCTGCGCGCGTGGATGACGTCACTCTATGCTTAAATCTATTGAACATCGGAAAGAGCTAGTTCAGTCTTGGGTCGAAGGGGTTGGTATATGTTCAAGCTTAGTAGTGGTTGATGTAGATGAGAGGGAATCCAGGAAATCGAGTAGTTTTTGTCACACTTTTTCGAGTTATTGTACTTCCAGATGTGCTAAGACAATGAAACTTGGCAGGCTTATCAGGGACCCGACGAAACCAGCCTGGAAATAATCAGTTTCCCGATCCGACCATCTGGGGGGAGTGGAGTGCGGGGGAATCCGTAAAATTGAGTGTTGTGTAACTTTCGAACGGGTGATCGGATTGGAATGACACTTGATACCTGGATGAATGACATATCTCTGACGTTCCATTTGAAGTCCGAACCGGATTTGACAGTTATTGAGGGGGGAGGGAGGCCGTAAATCTCGAGAAACGGTTAGAATGGAGGGATCGGAGTAAAACTTGCTGGGAAGAACAAGTATCTGCTCCAGATAAATCGTTTACACATTTGGACTGGATCCGGACACTTGGGGTGGAGGGGGGTGGAGGGGAGTTTCCCGGAATTCCATTGATAGTGGTTTTTGGGACTTTGACGACGAAACTTGGGAGGCGTATCAGGGACCCGATCAAACTGACTTGTAAATAAAAATTCACTCGATCCGACAGTTGTGGGGGGAGCGGAGGGAGGGGGAATGCGGAATATTGAGCCATGCGTAACTTTGGAACAGGTGATCGGATTCGAGTCAAATTTAATAAAATAATTGAATCGATGACATGTCTGTGGTGATCTTTTTCATGTCCGGACCAGATCCGACAACAAATGGGGGGGGGGGGGGGGGGGGGGAATACGTGACCGGCTTGAACTGGAGAGATCGGGATGGAACTTTGTGGGAATAACAAACAGGTGCTTTGGATAAATCATTTACAAAACCGGATTGGCTCCGGTGGGCGGTGACTGTGGGGGGAGTTTGAGGGGCGGGTCCGGAATTCCGGTGATCGCGAGTTAAGGTACTTCCAGATGTGCTAGGTCCATGAAACTTGGCTGGAATATTAGAAATTTGACAAGATTGGCTTAGAAATCGCCACTTTCCAAATCCGACCATTCCTTAAAGTACCAATCATGACCGCAAATTAAGAAAAATACTTTTAAGCAAAACATTCATTTTCATGATCCCCATGACCCCACTATCATTTTTGCCTCAAGGGTTTTGCTTACAAACGAAGTTCTAGCTCCCTCAAAGTGCGCATCTTACCCGCAAGGTCGAAAAGTACTTTTTGTCAAACGATACATCCCAAACCACGATCATTTGTGCCACAAGGGTTTCGCAAAATAAAATTGTTTCTAGCACCCTTAAAGTCCGGCATCTTGAGGTTGTCCAGCTTTTGAACGGGTGATCAGATCTTACTGAAACTTGATATTGGGTAAGGACTCGTGTTTCAGATTTCCCATTTCAAGTGCGGACAGGATCCGATCAATGTGGGGGAGTCGGGGGGGGGATTTTGTGACACGCTTAGAATATAGCGATTGTGATGATTCTTGGTGGGAAGAACAAGCATAAGCCCTAGATGCTGACGCAGAACCGGATTGGATTCGGTCACTCTGGGGGGCGCTGGAGGGGGGTCCACAATTCCGGTGATCGCAGTTTAAGGTACTTCAAGATGTGCTAGGACGATGAAACTTGGCTTGGGTATTAGAGACTTGACAAGATTGGCTTAGAAATTGTCACTTCCCTGATCCGACCATCCCTTTAAGTCATCTTAACCGCAAAGTACAAAAAATACTTTTAAGCAAAACCTACATTTTCATGATCCCCATGAGTCCATGATCATCATTTCCTGAAGGGTTTTGCTTAGAAATGAATTTCTAGTACCCTTAAAGTGCGAAAATTTAAAAAAATACTTTTCACCAAACCATATATATTCATGACCCTAAAGGGCCCAGGATCATTTTTGCCTCAAGGGTTTTGATTACAGACGAATTCCTAGCCCCCTAAAGTGCATATCGTCACAGCCAAGTGCAAAAAAAAAAAAAATACTTTTTACCAAAAGACACATTCTCGTGATTTCCAAGGGTCCGTCGTCATTGTTATTTCAAGGGTTTTGCTTACAAATGATCACAACAAACCCACGAAACCGGCGAATCCCTACTTTCATCCTTTTACCAAGCCTTGCAAGTGCCATATGAGCTTGCAGCTCTTGTTTCGTTAACAAATGTGTATTATACATATTATTACTTCGAGTCTCAGAAAAATGGAATCGCAATGATATATAGAACAAAAAATTGACTCGCAAAGACATATATCAAGTCTCGGAATCCTCTCGCGTGCTGCTTGTAAGGTGTGCGATTACTGAATCGTAAGGGCAATTCTGGGCAACTTTTTGTGGAATCTCGGCATCTTTTTATGGCATTCTCGGCAACTTTTTGGGGTTTCTCGGCACCCTCTTTTTTACTTTTGTAATTTCAAGGTTTTTCTTGGATTCTCGGCAGATTTATGTGGAATCTCGGCAGATTTTAGGGGATTCTGGGCAACTTTTTGTGGATTCTCGGCATCTTTTTATGGGATTCTCGGCAACTTTTTGGGGATTCTCGGCACCCTCTTTTTTACTTTAGTAATTTCAAGTTTTTTCTTGGATTCTCGGCATATTCCGGGGCATTCTCGGCATCCTTACTGATACTCTCGGCAGATTTATGTGGAATCTCGGCAGATTTTAGGGGATTCTGGGCAACTTTTTGTGGATTCTCGGCATCTTTTTATGGGATTCTCGGCAACTTTTTGGGGATTCTCGGCATCCTCTTTTTTACTTTTGTAATTTCAAGTTTTTTCTTGTATTCTCGGCATATTCCGGGGCATTCTCGGCATCCTTACTGATACTCTCGGCAGATTTTTGTGGAATCTCGGCAGATTTTAGGGGATTCTGGGCAACTTTTTGTGGATTCTCGGCACCTTTTTACCCTGTTTTGTGTCATAATGGAACTCCATATACTTACTGAGTCCTAACCACCTCTTAAAATAACCTAGCTGAATTGTCTCTATTTTTTCCCCTTTCTCATATCCCCACACCTCAGACCCGTAATGCATTACAGAAACTATCTTACTTCTAAACATCTCCTTTTAATTTTAATATTCTTAATTTCTCTCAAATGACTTCTTAAAATTAAATTTGAACACTGTCTACCTTTTTCTACACTTTTCTCTAAATGACTTCCAAATAGTTTTCCTTTCGTCTTAAACCTAATTCCTAGATACACCCATTCTTCTTTAACTTCTATATTTCTACCTTTGTATGAAAACTTATCATCTAATTTAAGTTTTCCTCCTTTTCTAAACACCAAAACAACCGTCTTACTTAAATTTAACTTAAGTTTTCTCTCTCCTAAATACGTCTCTAACAAATCTAATAACTTCTGTAATTTATCTCTAGATTCCGCTACTAACGCAATGTCATCTGCGAATAGGAGCATACATAGTGCAGATACATCCAGATTCAACATAGGGGCACCACGTTCCGTCATATACCTTACAACATCATTTAAAAAAATTCCGAACAATCTTGGCGACATAGTACAACCTTGTTTTACTTCTTTATTATATTGGACTATCCTTGACAGCTCTACTCCTACCCTGACCACTAACCTAGTTACCCTATAAATCTCTACTAAAATCAAAACAAAAATACTTGGCAAGCCTATCCCTAGCAAACACTCTATCAATAATACCCTATCCACCTTATCAAAAGCACCTTTTAAATCAGTAACAGTTTGCGCGGAATCAGGCCAAACGCCAGAACCGAAAATTTATTAAAAGTAAAGGTTTAACTTGAAGTTGATCAAAGGTATGAATGAGGGGTAGAGTGACATACTGAATCCGTATATGCAAATTATTTTCTCCTCAAACATTCAGTTCGCCCGGAATCCAGAAATTTGTTAAGAGTAAACGTTCTAATTGAAGGTGATTAGAGGTTTGATGCAGGGTCAAGGAATAAGGAAACATATCGCGGTGGAATTGTCCAAACCTCATAAATACAAAATAGCAAATTGTTCAGGAGACGAAAAAAACTGATTTGGGGCCGTCTGATAGACACGAAAAATCAATGACTCCCTACTCCTGCTGGAGGGCATTCGACATATCAAACCTCGTAAAAACAGTGTCCGAGTGACCGATAGAATTGCATACCTCGTAAATACGCGTAGAATTCGATACAGGGGTAATGAGACATGCTGAATCCATATACACAAAGTATTTTCACTCCGGACATACATTTCGTCCGAAATCCGGCCAAAACCGGGACATTTGTTGAAAATAAAGTTCTATCCAAAGTTGATTAGAGGTCCGAATAAGGGATAAAAAGACACCCTGAATCCGTCTATGAAAAAATACTTTCTTGCAGGACAAAAATTTGCTAAAACTGACAGTTATGTCTGAAGTTGAGCCATTTGGACTAGGGGTCGGCACCGTTTCTGATTTTGGCTAAAACAGAAACGGTAAAAAACGGCAAATAAAAAATGGAACAGAAACAGAAACGGTGTAAAAAGACGGAAAACCGTTTCTGTGTTTCTGTTTTTTTTTCCGGAAAAATAGAAACGGTCCGTACAAAAAAAGACCGTTTGAACAATTGTTTCCGTTTTTTCCACTTCTTTAGGTTTATAAGATCACAGTAAGGTGACCATTTTGAACAGTAAGACGGCTGTTGGAAAGAGAATAGCGTGAGGAGGAGACTCAGGAAGGGTCTGACGAGAGAAGGTTGCGAGAGAAGATCGAGTTTAATCCGACGCCAATGCAATTATATGAAAGTAGTTATACTACTACATACTACTGAGCTTGTTGAAGAAGTTGCTTAGAGTAGCACCGATAGTCTTTCATACTCTAGTCGCAGCGGAGTTGCACATACGATTCTTTACTACTACATACCACTATGTTTTTCGGAGCTATAGCAGTATGAGTGATATTACTGTTACTTTGATACTGTCAAAGCTACGTGTATGCTGGATTCCAGGCGAGCTTGTTATGACTTACATCAGCCTCTCATATCTACCGCTAACTTTCTGTGTTAAGATTAACGTAATCTAACTGACCGTGGGTCATAGGAGGATATATGCATTACATCCTGTTCGAGAAAAGATACAATAGTTAACACATCTTCATCTGGGTTAACATCGGAATGACAACCTCGATGGCCATTTAAAAATATCAACCTTGCCATCGGCTCGGTATATATTTTTCATAACCTACCTCGCCTTCGGCTCGGAAGGTTGAAGGTTAAAAATATGGTTGAAAGGTTGAAAATATCAACCTTGCCATCGACTCGGTAGATATTTTTCATAACCTACCTCGCCTTCGGCTCGGATAGGTTTTCAATGAACGTCTCGGTGTTACTTTCCGATACCAACCTCAATGTCTGAAGTTAACCTTTAGTATCAAGTTCTGAATTACTATCTTTATGTGTTGTTGCCATCTTATAGCCGTCCTTCCGTCTTTCATGAGTGATTCAAGATTATTTGTTTCAAATACTTGAAAATTTAATCAACCTGAACCTTGGACACTTCTAGTGATGACATCTTATGGGACACTTTTTATGGCACTTGCTTTCCGGCCAAGTGCCATATACCGATCACTTTTCCGTCGGCTTGTCAGTCCGGTGATCGCTACTTTGATCCAGATGTGCTATGACGATGGGACTTGGCAGGCATATCAGGGACTCGACCAAACTAACTTAGATAGTCATTTGCCCGATTCGACCATCTTGGGGGAGGGGGAGACGGCGGAATCCGGATTTTAGGGGCATGCATATCGGATCTTAATGAAAATTGACGCCTGGAAAGATGTCATGTCTCAGATGTCCCATTTCAAGTCCGGACCGAATCCGATGAATGTGGGGGGGGGGGGGGGTCGGAGGGGGGAGCTGGAAATCTCGTGTCACGCTTAGAGTTGAGCGATCGGGATGTAACTTCGTGGGAAGAACAAGCACAAGCCCTTAGGTACATCACTGACAGAACTGGACCGGATTCGGGCACTGTGGGGGCAGTTGGAGAGGGGTTCCGGAATTTCGGTGATCCGGACTCAAGTTTACTTCCAGGTGGGCTAGCACAATGAAACTTGGCAGTCGAATCAGGGACCGTACCAGATTAACTTGAAATAGTCAACTTCCCGATCCGACTATCGTGGGGGGAGTGGAGGGAGGGGGAATCTAGAATCTTGAGGTGTGTATAACTTCCGAACGGGTGATTGGATCATAATGAAACTTGGTATTTAGAAAGACTACATGTCTCGAATGTCCCGTTCAAGTCCGGACCGGATCCCATGAATGTGGGGGGGGGGGTCGAAGGGGGGAACCGGAAACCTTGTGACACGCTTGGAGATGAGCGATCGGAATGAAACCTGGTGGGAAGAACAAGCACAAGCCCTATGTACATCAGTGACAGAACCGGACCAAATTCGGGCACTGTGGGGGAGTTAGGGGGGTCCGGAATTCCGGTGATCGCAAGTTAAGGTACGTGCTAGGACGATGAAACTTGGCTTGAACATCAGAGACTTAACATATTGGCTTAGAAATAGTCAGTTCGCTGATCCGACCATCGTTGGGGAGGGAGTTGAAGGAGGGGGAATCCTCAATTTTGAGATAAGTATAACTTTTGAACAGGTGACCGGATCTTAATGAAACTTGATATTTGGAAAGATCTCGTGTCTTAAATGTCGTATTTAAAGTCCGGATGTAATCCGATTAATGTAGGGGAGGGCAGAAACAAGAATCTTGTGACACGCTTAGAGTGGAGCGATTGGGATGAAACTTGGTTGGAAAAACAAGCACTAGCCCTAGATATATCAGTGACAGAACTGGACCGGGTTCGGACGGGGGGGGGGGAGTTGCAGGGTGGTCCGGAATTCCTTTTATCGCGAATTAAGGTACTTCCAGATGTGCTGTGGTGATGAAACTCGGCTTGGAACTAAGACACTTGACAAGATTGGGTTATAAACTGTCAGTTCCTGATCCGACTATCCCATAAATAGTACAGTCAATATAAGGTTTGACCGCAAACAAATTGCAACAGAAATGATTTTTACACCATCTTGTAGAGAAAAAAAAACTGTACAACATATCAAAAGTTGAGAAACCTAGCGGGGTGCAAAATTCGTGTTTTTAGCGTTTTATGTTTTATTTATTAATTTAATGGCTGAAATATTCGGTTTTCTCAAGGATTAGTGTTTTCTTAATGGGAAACATATTTCCGATGTAGTTTTATGTGCTGAACTTGAATATCACATCAGATTAAAGATACGGTCAACCGGAAGTGTTTCACATCCATCACTATTCAAGGAATCCATATTTCTATTACATTATTGAGTTGTTCGCACTTAGAACCCAATACAGACCTAAAAGGATATGTTGAATGACTAGTTAATAAGTGTGCTGCATTTATTATTAATAATTACAAATTATTTGATTATTCTATATTTGGTTGACGTCACCAAAATTAAAGCCAGCATTTGTCCCTCGCATTATTTCTAATTAGGACCATGAGGAGGCAGATACTGTGTTTAACTTGGGATAAATTTTAATTGCGATTTTTATCGGGCACCGATAATTTTAATCCTTTTTCATACAGGACAGTTTTCGACCCTAAGACAAAACGTCCTGTGTTTTATTGGCTACTCATCCCTATGTGGGGGGTAAGTCAAGCTTAACCTGAACAGGTTCAAGACTGCCTTACCCAGTAATCGTAGCTATCCAGGGAACTAAGGACTCAGTACCAAGTTTTACGAGTAGCAGCAATTATTAATCGTTATATTTATACAATTATTAATCTGTAATATATAGATATGTATATATATTATAGCCTACATATATGTAATTATTAAAATCGTTAAGACCGTCCTCGTTCGGTGTTTGCTGACGTTGTCGTAGGGCCATGTTCCACTGCGGCATCTCTTTAGCGACAACTTAGAGCCGACGGTTGCCTCTGCCAAGTAGGTTCAGAAACCAAGGTCGTCTTGAAACTACTTTCTTAGGGAACTTTAAGATGGCTGCCTCCACTGGTGGGATCAGTCGTACATCTTTACCCAAAATCCAAGGTCTATCCTTTTCGTGCTCTGCCGGATTTGTGAATTTTTTTTTTTAGAAGTAGTAATGAAAGCTGCGTCCATCTTGTCTTAGCTTCCAGGGCCTCTAGTTCTTTCAAGCTCTAAGGAGCTGGGTCCTGGATGCTTTGGTCCCTTTAGATGACAGGAGTGTATATGATGTTTCTGATTAGTACGCTCTTAATTAGCTTTATCATAGTTACAAAGTTCAGATATTATTTTCATATCGTTCATAGTCTTAAGGGGCTCAAGGTTCTTCTTGAAGACAGGTCGTGGGTTGTCCTGGAATTTAGTCGTTATGGAGATTAGCCGTTTGGGGCTTCGTGGTGACTGGTTGCCGCTGTTGGTTGGGGCCTCGGGGTCCGTCGTTGCTTTCTGTAAGACTCTGGCGCCATCGGTTTCCATTCGTTGATGAGTCAGGACCTTTTTGTTTTAGGGGAAGGGTAACGTGGTACTTGCTGGTACTGTGCGGCCTCTTCGCGGGGAATTTTTGTGGAGATGAAACAGATTCCCCCATGTTGCACCGTCTACCTCGGTATCTCCTAGTCAGCTCTTGCTTCGTCGTCTTTGATCCGTAGTATCTCGCTCTCCTCTTCGCTACATCAGCCACATTTTTATTCCTTGGCTTCGTGGTGTAGGCCGGTTTGTCCTTGTCTTCATAGTCTCATCTTCGTCATGGTTTAATTTCGGAATGGTTTTGCTAACCTGCCTGTCGTCTAGGGATTCTAAGGTTAGGATTCTTGGTTCGAGCTGCTCCATCGCAAATATTTGCACGGAGTGTTGAAGACTCTCGACTCCAACGAGACATAATATAAGGAGGGTTTTCGCGAGCTGGAAAGCAAAGTTGGATTCCCTTTCCAAAGGTTTTCGTACTGCTTGGAAACCGGTCCGAAGCAGCTTTCCCGGATATAGTGATCCAGAGAGCTAAGTGAAAGCTCCGCTGGAAATTGGATGCTTCGGCGGGAATTTTTTAACTTTCGAAATCCAGAATTCAACAATTTTCTGTCGATTTCAGCTTACGGTCTAGCTGAAAAGTGGACAGTGATTTCACTGGAAAGGAATGACTTTCCCACTGTTATCGAGATGCGCTTCGCTCGCCGGAAGCTGGTTCCGGAATCTCGCGAAAACCCTCTTACAGCATCCTAAAGATGTGTAAGTAAAGTGGTGAACAAAATGTGCACATCCTTGCACTGGCCTGGAAGGGGTATATAGGCCTAAACTTTCTCGGACTTTTACCACTGTGATTCGAGTTTAATTAATAATTGAGAGATGAACAGAATTATTTTGAAGAATTTTACTTGACATGGTACTTTCCAATCGATGAAAAATAAGAGTTCCAAAGAAACTTCGTGTATGGTGATGAATGTGAAAAATTTTTAGGTTGAACATATCTTGAATCTGAGGCGATATTCAAATTCAGCACAGAAAATTACCTTCAAAGCATGTATCGATGAAGCAAACGGTAAGCTCTTAGAAAATCAAAACTACCAGCTGAAAAAAAAAGAAAAACACTATTAATACGAGCTTTTACTTGAGATAGATTTCAAACTTTTGACACGTCGAACAGTTTCCTTTTCTCTGTCAGACGGTTTAAATCATTTCTGCTGCGATTTATTTGCGGTCAAACGACTGTGCTATAATAGAACCACGAATTTCTTGTATGGTGATGAATGTGAAACACTTTCGGTTGACCGTATCTTTAATCTGATGTGATATTCGAGTTTAGCACATCAATCTACATCAGAAATACATTTCCCACCAAGAAAACACTAAGCCTTGAGAAAATCTGGAATTTCAGCTGAAAAATAATAAATAAAACATAAAACGCTAAAAAACACGAACTTTGCACCCCGCTAGGTTTCTCAACTTTTGATATGTTGTGCAGTTTCTTTTTCTCTACAGGATGGTGTAAAAATTATTTCTGTTGCAATTTGTTTGCGGTCAAGTCATATTTGACGCTAGATTGACTGTACTATAAAGTAGCCTACTAATTCCAACCGCAAAGTACAAAAAATACGCTTAAGCAAAATATACATTTTCGTGATCCTTGTGAGCCCATGATCATTTTTGCCTCAAGGGTTTTGCTTACAACTGAATTCTTAAAGTAAATACAATACTGTTGAGTAAAATATATATTTGTGTGCTCCCGATGAGCTCATCATCATTCTTGCTTCAAGAGTTTTGACTACAGATGACGCCTTAAAGTGCGTATCATCACAGCCATATGCATTACCAAACGATACATTCTACATTCTTGTTATTTCCAAGGACCCATGATCATTCTTTTCTCAAGGGTTTTGCTTACAAATGATCACAACAAACCCACAAATTGACAAACTCCTACTTTCATCCTCTGACCCAGCCTTGCAAGTGCCATATGAGCTCTCGGCTCTTGTTCATGAAACTAGGGGTTAATCTATTTCAATCGGATGAAAGCCTTCTTAACTTTTACTTTGTCTAGAGTTTGAAAAGCCAAAATGTATCCACAAGTTTGTCTCGCTTTAAATGCTGCAAGCTTAGTGAGAGGCGCTATGATTATGGCCCGTTTGCGAAGCAAGGAAAGCATAGGTCTTGACGCTACTCCCTAGCGTTATTTTGCTCTGAAACAAAGCCAGGTATTAACAGGTATACGGCTTAACATGGTTAGGGATAGAGAGTGAAGGTAGTAAAACAGGTAGAAATGGTGCACAGGTAGGATTTTAAAACAATGAACCAGGTTACTGGAGTAATGCGACGCTGGTCACTCTACCGAACTGTGTAAGCTTCCTTCCGGGCAGTTTCAGGACTGCCCCATCCAATTCGCACACAACTGACCGGATCCGGTCGATAATCCGATCTTTAACTATGAATGGTGTTATTGCCCTGCCGGCAAAAATCCGCCCGGTTGATTATTTTATTAATGACTACTATATTCAGCAGCTTTAAGTAGTAGCTCGAAATTTTAATGAGAACAATAGCATGGAATCGTATGCAATGGCATGGAGTACAAACGCAGCGAGTTGTATGAATACCTCTATGCCCCCCTTCGACGCACCTCCCGTACCTCTATGCCCCCCTTCGACGCACCTCCCGACTCAGTTCTAACATATCTTGAATTCGATTTTTTAATTCAAAGTTTTCGATTAATTGCTTAGTGTTCTCAGCCTTTAGACCCACCGCCCTTTTTTATGGCACTTGCCTTCCGGCCAAATGCCATATACCGATCACTTTTCCGCCTGTCGGTCGGTCTGTCGGTAAGTCGGTCGGTTAGTCCGGTGATTGCGAGTTAGGGTACTTCCAGATGTGCCAGGACGATGAAACTTGGCAGGCATATTAGGGACCCGACCAAACTAACTTGGTAATAACCACTTGCCCGATCCGACCATCGTGGGGGGTGGGAGGGGAGCCGGAATCCGGAATTTAGTGGCATGCATAACTTTCGAACGGGTGATCGGATCATAATGAAACTTGATATTTGGAAAGATGTCATGTCTCTGATGTCCCATTTCAAGACCGGACCGAATCCGATGAATTTGGGGGGGGGGGAGTCGGAGGGGGAACCGGAAATCATGTGACACGCTTAAACTTGGTGGGAAGAACAAGCACAAGCCCTATGCATATCAGTGACAGAGCCGGGCCGGATTCGGGCACTGTGGGGGAGTTAGACGGGGGAGGGGGGCTCCGGAATTCTGATGATCGCAAGTTAAGCTACTTCCAGATGTGCTAGGACGTTTAAGCAAAATAAACATTTTCGTGATCCCTACGAGCCGATGATCATTTTTGCCTCAAGGGTTTTGCTTACAACTGGATTCCTTAAAGTACATACAATGCTTTGGAGTTAAATGTACATTTTCGTGCTCCCGATGAGCTCATCGTAATTTTTGCTTTAAGAGTTTCGATTACAGATGAATTTCTAGCACCCTTAAAGTGCGCACAGCCAAATGCATTACCAAATGATACATTCTCGTGATTGCCCATGATCATTCTTATCTCAAGGGTTTTGCTTACAAATGATCACAACAAACCCAAAGAATTGACGAATTACTACTTTCATCCTCTTACCCAGCCCTGCAAGTGCCATATGAGCTTCCAGCTCTTGTTCTTTTGTTTTCGGTCTTTCTCGTTCCTTGGTTCCCTTATTTTTCTCTCTTTTGCATGTAAAGTTGAAACCATAGGTTATTTCAGTTAGTTGATTCTGTTTGTTGACTAATTAATATCAGTTATTTCCCTGCCCTAGCCAAGCACTCCTTTTGTGCGTTCCGGGCAGGAATGTTAATTGTGCTTTTTTTATGTTTAAATATAGTCCAGTGAAACTCAACTGAAACTGAACATAAACAGACTACATATCCAAATGGAACAGATTTCCCACGCACCGCGTAGTTCACGGTAATAGTTTGCAGAACCGTGAAATACTGCCCACGGAGTCTTCGAATGTTATAATACAATAGTGAAGAAGTATACGAAAAAGTTGCAATGAGACTACATACAATTCCTCGGGGGTAGTTGTAAAATGCTACTACAGGTCCTAAAAATGTTCACCGGGTCACGCTTTGAACATTAGGGAAGTACAAATTTTCTTCTTCTAGACCACAACGTCGACTGATTTCTCACTGAACGAAATGCAGAAGCTGGTCGATGTGATCACTGACATCGTTGGTGACACATACAATGTCACTTGTGTTTGCTCTGATAACAATGAGGTGACAGCAAATCAAATCATCTTATGCTGGGCTAGTGACGTCTTCGCCGCTATGTTCCGAAACAAGATGGAAGAATCTGTGACAAAAACTGTGAATATCGAAGACATAAGCAGCGAGACAATGAAAGTGATACTCGACTTTTTTACTTTCGGGCAATTGCCAAGTCTAGACAAGCTTTTAGAAGATCAGATGAGCTATGCTCTAGACAAGTATGACTTCAACCGTATGAAGAAAGCAATTGACGTCAGGCTTTTAAAGACAAACGTCAATGAGCTGCTCGTTGCTTACGAACTTCTCACGAAGCTAAACATGGAGGAGGGAAAGAAGAAACTTGCCAATCGAATGGCTTTTCATTTCGATTCTTTTCCAATGGATCAGCTAAACAAACTAGACCCAGATGCCTTCTTATGGATTGCGCAGTCGTTTAAAGATATACTTGTTTCCGGCGATTGTGAAGTAGGAAATGATGTTAAAAAAGAAATCTGGACGAACATTATAAGGATTTACACGGAATGGCTGAGCAATGCACCTGTCGACGCAGCTAAACATACAGAAAAGATCATGCAAATTGTTGAACTTCACCTTCTGGATCAACAGACGATTTTAAACCTTTTTTCAGGGTCACCAGTGCTGGACCTTATTTCTCCCTGGACAGCTGCTATCATAAGAAGGCTTATGGGGCTAGATTCAGATTGGAAGATAAAAAGGGAAATTCAAGAGCACAGGAATCGATGCGAAACAGGAGGTTTGTCGTGTCAGCAGTGTCGATTCATTCCAACAATCGACCAGTTACACAAAGTGGGTATAATTTGTCAGCGTCACACTGTGCGATGTTCTGTCTGCCATCAGGAGTTTATGATTCCGGCTTCTGTAAAGCCAATTTCCCGTAATCAGGCTGGGATGCTAACCGGAGTGCCTCTGGATTTGGATAGCAGTTTCAACCTAGACTAAGTTAAAACTGGTCATGCCAGTTCATGTGAAATCTAACAGTTGGCTTGTTATTATGGTTATACGCTCAAAGTGGCCTCAGGTGAGGCTGAAACTATATTTTTCTTTCCCAAGAGAGAATATTGTTTCACTAACGTTGATTGTGTCAGTAGATTTGTATTCAGTTTAGTGTTGTTACATACAATGTGAATAAAAAGTTTGGACTCGTCAAACCTGGTTGTTGCTTTCTCAGACTATCACAGACTGTGAAACTCGAAGTGTTGAACAAGACTCAATTTTCCATTTTAGCTTTCTGTCACGTAGGCGACAGTAAAATTCGTGATAACAAGCGTTGAAGTCGTCCGCTTGGCTATTGGAGGTGACTACCTTGAAATATAAATAATGCGACTGATGAATGTCCGGCAAGGAAACAACAGCCATGAAATACAAGACCACAAGCGGAAAATTTTACGAATTTAAAGAAACATTAGAGCTAGTAATTCAGTTAAATTTATTCTCAAAACCGATACAACGGTCAAGCCGATTTGGTGGTTCTCGTCCATGTTAACACTAATAAAATTATATAAAAAAGATAATTCTTCACTAGTTTAGCAAAGTTTGAAGCAGGTGGCTGTTTGGTTCAGCTGTTTTGTGGCTTGTAAGAAGCTGATAGAAACGCGGGTAAGTTAAGCCTACTAGCTACGGTTAAAGGACACTAGATCCATAATAGCAATTAAATCTGTTCCATTGATACTTCCACATATTCTCGTCTCCCAGATTCTGCTCTTCAGAAGTGTATCCAATCTCCTCTATTAGTATTACATTGATTATCACGCTTGCCACGTTTGTTCTCTTTACGGGACGTATCAGGCTCCCGGTTAGTGTTTCGGAAAAGTTTATTGATCCGGAGTCCGGTTATACAAATTTTGCCAAGTTTGTAATTCAAGGTAAGGGACACAGCTTAATCATCTAGCAGTTCTGAGAGCTCGATTTATTTTTGGGACACAGTGGCGCGGGAGCAACAATCATGCGACACGATCGGCTGGAGGAAGAACTTCGATGTAGTCAGAGCAAGTGCAGTGACGTCGTGAATAGACCGGTAAATTGAAACAGCCAAACAAAATTGCGTTCCCGCCTATGGTGTTGAAGTAATATCTACGCGTAGGAAGCACAGCTCGGAGGAGGCGCCAAGTTCAGAGGTGTGTACCAACTACCAAAAGCTTCTCATGGGGAAGATAGGAGCTTGCTTAACTGCCTAGATACATAAGCTGTGGTAAGGGACAAGGAAAGAGGCTAAAAACAGCTGAAGGATACCGTAGCTAAGAGCTCAAAATTACTATTTTTATATTCGTTCATAGTATAGCTCTTTACTCGAAACTAGATATGTCAGTTAAATAGGAAAAACAGCTCAATAAACGTAATACTGAAAAGAAGGTGATAATTTACGATTTTCAGGGCCTGTCGGTCAGGCGTCCAGACAATTGATGATAAAGCTGAAAAAAAATCGTAAACCATGCCAAATAATCTCAGTATCATAAAAATGAAACTTAAAAAAAGACGGAATAAGAAATTTTCACCTTGAAGTATTGTGTCTTGCAACACGCAGATAGCTGATCCCGGATCCGCTGATCTACGGCCGTCTGAATTCGCCTTATTCTGGTTTAGTGCTTCAAGTGGACTAGTTTCTATCATTCTACGATTGTCAACACTTGTGTAGACACTTGTGTGGACATAGTAAAAAGTTGGATCCAGAAGGTAGTCGGTAAATTTCACTTTCTACTATTGAGACACCCTCCACTCCCTGGGAATCCGATAGCAGATTTTCTACTCATCAATCTGTGGATCTGTTTTTGGGATCCCAAAACATAAGTGGAGGGATACCTATGACTTCGTAAAGTTGTCCGTCCGTCCGTCTGTTAGCACGATAACTCTCGAAGGGGTTGAGATATTTTGATCAAACTTGGTATGAGGACTCTTTAGGTCAAAGTACAGGTCAAGTTCGAAGATGGGCTATGTAGCCCTATATTTAGGGGTGAGGGAGGGGTTTGAAATTAAGGGGAAAAAAAAAAAAAAAAGCTATTTAAATAGTCAAATTAGGGGTAAGGAGACATGCTGAATCCGAATATAAAATTTATTTTATCGCCGGACAAATAGCTCACCCGGAATCTGGCGAAAACCGGAAAATTTGTGAAAAGTAAAAATTTAATCTGAAGTTGATTAGAGGTTCAAATCAGGGGTAAGGAGACGTGCTGAGACCGAATGTGAAATTTATTTTCTCGCCGGGCAATTAGTTCGGCCATTATCCGGCCAAAATCGGAGAATTTTGTTTAAAGTAAAAGTTTTATTTGAATTTGATAAGATGTTTGATTTGTGGGTAAGAAAACATATAGAATTCGTATATGACAATCATTTTCTCACCGGACATATAGATCGCTCGGAATCCGGCTGAAACCGGAAAATTTGTTGAAAGTAAAAGTTTAATCTGAAGTTGGTTAGAGTTTCGATGTAGGGACAAGGATACATGCTGAATTCGTTTTTGAGCTTTATTTATTTATTTATTTTTTATTTAACTTCATAATCCACCTTTACGGCATATCACAAAAAAACAAAAGAAAAAGAAACAAACAAACAAAACGGAAAACACGAACGCTCTCATCGCAGAATTCAGCTAATCGCTAACCCCATCAAATACAGACTTGTTCAAGGCGATCCAAGCGGGAATCGAGATTTGTAGCCAAATCGAGCATAAAGCAACAAGTAAGTGATTGTCACTAGCAATCAACCGCCTCCTGAGAGATTACCTTAAATTACCTTAAATCGCATTTGCCAGCGACAAGGTGGGGTGATCCTCCTGTAGAGCGTCGCTGGGTGGGTGATGATGTGATGCTACTTCCTCTGTGTGGACTCAGGGGCATCCCAACTGAGTTTCCATTCCGTGTCCTTCCAGTCGTTGTCCACTGACTTCTTGAATGCCTCAATGGATTTTGACTGGACTGTAGCTTCACTTAGAGAGTTCCACAGGGGGACACCACGGGCAGCAAAGAAATTGTATCTTTCACGGCGTTTGTAGCTGAACTGTTGTAGCTTTTTTGAGTGGCCCCTTGTGGTTTTTGATTCTGCTGGGGAGAAGAGGGTGTTTCCTGCATCTGTCTCCAAAAGTTTCTTCATTGTGATAACGTCACCACGCTTTCTCCTATACGTTAAAGTTGGTAGACTCAGCTTCTTTAGGCGTTCCTCGTACTGCAGGTGTTTGAAGTTGTTTGGGAGTTTAGTGGCCCTCCTTTGGACACTCTCTAGTGCATGTTTGTCCATTTTGTAATGTGGGTGGGCCACTATTGATCCAAACTCCAGTTTCGGGCGAACCAGTGCTGTGTATAGCTTCTTCACGATTTTGGGTTTTCTTGTGGTGATGGTTCTTTTTATCAGTCCAAGTGCCATGTTAGCTCCTGCGACTTGGTGTTTAATGTGCCCATGAAACTTGAATGCATTGTCTATGATGACGCCAAGGTCCCTTTCCTCTTTAACACTTTCAATAGTTGTTCTTGTATCTGTGCTGGCCAGCATCGAATACTCGTGGCATGAGCTTTTTGGGCCGAGGTGAAGTACCTTGCACTTGTCAGCATTGAATTCGAGTCCCCACTGCGTGCACCCAGAGGCGTTACTAGCCAAAATGTTTGGGGGGGGGGACGAGGTATTTACCGACTGGCTGGTCATTTTTACCGACTGGTTTTGCAGATAAAAACGACTGTGTTGACGAAAAATCGGCTAATTTTAAGAAAAATCGACAATTTTTACGAAAAACCGACTGTTTTTAAGAAAAATCGACTGTTTTTAAGAAAAATCGACTGTTTCCAAGAAAAAAATCGACTGTTTTTAAGAAAAATAGCGGCGCTTCGCGCCGACTCGGCTATTTTTTACCGACTGGCCGACAACATTGGGGGGGGGCGTCCCCCCCCTCCCCCCCCTAGTAGTGACGGCCCTGCGTGCACCAGCTCCACAATTTATCAAGGTCAGCCTGTAATGACATTGTGCATTGTTCATCTGCTGCAGGTCCAATCAGTTTCGTGTCGTCAGCAAACAGAGTCAAGGTGTTTGTTACCCCAGTGACTGAATCGTTTATATATAGGCTAAACAGTGTTGGTCCAAGCTTTGTGCCTTGCGGCACGCCGCTTACTACAGGCACTGGGTCTGAGTACACTGGTGTCCCGTTATCATCATACAAAATTACATTTCCGGGAAATCACCTGAATTTCCAGGAGAAGAAACATAGTTTTTTGCCAGACAAGTAGTTTGTCCGGAATCCGGCCGACCCAGAATTTGGGCAGAAGTAAGGAAGGAAGGAGATAGGATAGGACGTAGGCTATAGGGTAAACCATATGCTGAATCCATATCTGAATATTTAGCAGAGGAAATCGGATATCTGTATATATCTGAACTTGGAAATTCAGCCGGCGTATCCGTTTTGCACTGTCAAATACAAACTTGGTCTTCTCTGATTATTACCTTTGGCCTTAATATGTTTCTAAATTTTTAAAGTAAAAATGTTTAAGAAGTCTGGTTGAAGACTGAATATCTACAAGACCAAACTGTCTGGAGCAAATAGTAAAATTTTGGGATCCCATCGAAACCTTTGGTCTTGTTACTATATCTGTCACAAGTGCTGACGGTGAGGCATAAGGAGATTAACAAACTATCCACTTGGAAGCGGAACGCTGAAATAAATGTAACTGACGAGTTGAAGTTTCGGTATGAGATTTGTGGGCAGTAGAAAGGCAGAAAAGAGATCGGTTGTAATAGTAATATATTCCGAAATCAAACCGCATGAACCCGTCCTTGGTTGTTAAGTATCGAGGGTAGAGCCCGCATTTAAACGAAACGCGGACCCGGTTTAACCAGGACGGTCTGCGCCAAGATGGATATTTCCCATTCTTCTCCATTTCTTACATTTTACCATAAGACTTCTAAACACTTTTCTAAAAATCAATTATCTTTCTTCTCCCCACCTTTTTTTTTTTTCCCTCTACCCTTGATCACAGCCCGGCTGAGATTCGGGAAGCGACTAACCTAGTCCGGGTTGCAGCGGTTCGAGTTCGGAATAGTAATATATTCCGAAATCAAACCGCATGAACCCGTCCTTGGTTGTTAAGTATCGGAGGGTAGAGCCCGCAACCACCTACTCTTTCCCCTTCTCTCACCATTCCTCCAAACCCAAATCCAATCCCAAATCGGATAACGAGATATATGAACTCCTAGAATCCGGCCCGTCACATTTTTGAAAGTGTTACCTTCAAGTTTCAATAAAACAAAAACCCAGCCTACCTTCCCTTTTCGCAGGGAGCTACTGGGCAATCTATTCAAATCGGAAAAAACGCGCACCTTTAAAATACTAAACCAAATGAAACACTCACAAACTTCTATATTTTTCAACTTTCAACTCGAGAGAACCTGCCATAATGATCGGCGGCACATTTTAGTGTTGCCAAAAATATCGGAACCGTATGCTTGATAGGTGTCACGGCATCATTTTATTCGATTCTAACGGACTTCTGTTACGACTTAACTTCTCCGGATAAAATGGGGTAAACCAGTTTGGGAACTATACTCGCCCGTTATCCCTTCCTCTAAAACAAATATAGACAATTATTCTTCGCACGCGGGAGAAATCGTATCGTCATGCAACCGTACGGTTGCTGCCCGTGCTTCGTACTGTTTTGAACGCGCCTGCAGATGCAAACGCCATGTTTCTATACGGACCCAACGATGCCGAAATCAATCATCACGTTATAAAAGTACAGTAATAATTATATATTTACATGCCACGAAATTGACACTCAATATTTATCGAAAACAAGACAAACGAGCTGAAATGGCAACTTTCTGGGAACATAAGCTGACAAACCAACTGACAGCCAGTTTACAAACTATTGGCCCCCTAAACGGCGTTTTTCTCTAAGGGGTACCACAGTATACCCACTATTTACTCCACTCTCCAACTGCTTTATGACTGACGGGGTCATTGCAGGGGGGGGGGAACACATAATCATTCCCTTCAGGGATACCACTAGCAAAAAAAAAATCGTTCCAGAAGACCCCGGTACCGGAAACGGTGAAAATTGTGGCAAAGCGGTTCGGCTTGCATTTTTCGTAACGTTGGAATCCAACGCCATCAAATCAAAGGTGTGCCTTCTCCTCCCACCGGACCACTTTTCGACCTTTTGCCACGCATGACTAACCAAGTTAACACCAACCTGGCGAATAATGTGGAACCGGTAATATGTTACACTGTCGCAAGAGCGGACGAGTTTTAACTTCAGCCGAACATTGAATCGAGCAACCGACGAAAATATTAACTTAACCGCTCTTTCCATTCCCTCAAAAACTCCCGTTTCAGAATTCCATCTACCTATCAATACCTGATAATCTACAAAAACTCTGACTTTAAAATTACAGATCCTCTCCCCAACAGACTCCGGAACATTTCTAAGGGCTTAATGCCTCCTTTGCACAAATTCCCAAATCCTGTTCATCGACACTCCAGATGTCACGAGCATGGAACGGTTCGATACCACACATCGCCACATGGCCTCCCCAAGAAAAATCCAAAACATCGGTATACAGTTTAAGAAATATGGGCTTTTCACTATCCCAAGCGAAGACCTTACTCGCGTCACAAACAAAATGGCGAAAGGACAGCCCTTACGGCTTACAATAAAACATTGGTCAATTTTATAGTAGCCTACCGTCCACACAAGAAGCGATAGCCCCGGAACATAGAAAACGAACAATGTGGCATGTGGGAATGCCTGCTGCTACGAAATCGCATAGCCCAGAAACTTCTAAATTTGTCTTAACGAGATACTGCGGTGCCTGTCTGCTAGAAACGCTCTAACAACGACAACAATTTGCTACTTTATCGGGGGAATAATGTTGTCATTTCAATGATCATACCGAGGTAACGCAGGCACGTTTTAGGAATGAGAACTATTTTTTCTTTTTCTGACAAATTTGATGGCGTCGATACGAGACTATAGTCAATATAACGTCCAATACTTATGCGCATTTTCTAAGCGAATACACTGGCATGTTCTCAAGCATCTGAACACAACCCAGATAAAGCGTAATCAACTGGTAACACATTAAAAACGAAATATGCATTGTCCCCCATGACGGAGAAGAATGGTGTAGACTCATTTGACAACGCGACGTGATCATTTGCAGATTTCTCCTCCAATCGCCCAGCCAATCTCCAGTTCACGCAATCTTGCGAACCTCTCTTCAACCCATGAAGGGCAAACTTTCGTTCTGTAGTTCACAAACTCACATACCGCAAGTCAAAGAATAAACGAGGCTTTTTGGGTTCCAAGCACCAAGGGCAAGACCAGCCTTGGCGGTTCTACCTCCCCACGCTGTCCCACACAAATATTGAACCGTTCCGATTTCACTCAATAAGGGTTTCTGTAACAAAGTCTTCGTGAGTCTTTAACGAATTATAACTCATGAAAATTCGCGGGGTGGGATATCACCATCGCATGAAACACCCTTAAAAGATCCCTAAAAATTCTGAAAAGGTTCCTGTAAACTTAAGCCATTCTTGACCCAAAGAGGCTTTCATCAAAATCATCACTACCAAGCAACTTTCCTCTCACAACTACCCTGGCTTGGAGCCTAGTGTTCAACCTCCCCGCTCCAATATTCCGAAAAATTCTCTAATAATACAGAATGAAAGGAATCATGGTCCTCAAAACATTCCGCTGTCAAATCTGTGTCAAGGCATACTGCTTCTTGACGCAATCCTCGAAGTGCATTCACGCACCAAGCGCATTCTAGTCTTTAAATATATATCCCAATTAGTGAAAATTTGAACCCTTTGCACCCTCACTCAGGCCAATAACCTCAAGACAAACAAACAAAGCGTACCCTTTTGTAGGGGACCTTTGTGAAGCCAGCTGCGGACGTTCTTGCACCCTAGATCGAGTCAATGAACTCGAATAAACAAACTTTACATTTTGTGGGAAGCCAGCTGCGGTCCGAAAAGAAAGTGAAACCCAAAGGAGCATTTATACTTTGGTTCATTGACACCAATCAACACAGTTCGCTGGACGACCCACAGGGGGCAAAACACCCGATACTTGATCTCACACCAGATAGCATTTATTTGCCAGCTATTACACAAAACAGTTTCAAATTTTAATCTCTACGTCCAGCCATCTGGGCCTTAACCGATGATTTTTTCCGAGTTGCCCATCTACTGACGAATAAAATGTCCAATTTCACCTCAGCGGAAACACGCCAAAGACCCTGCCTGCCAGTACGGCTTTTTGCCGAAATAAGGGGGCGTGACCCGCCCTGACCGCTTCCTACAGTTCTCCAACGCTCTCACAATCTCCTTATCCGCCACACTTCCGTACAGGTCGATGACCAGGGATGGGAGGCCCGGATTTACCTTGTCAGATCGGACCGCTTCCACAAATCGGAGACTGTTGCGGCCTCCTCACTACCTTCCTCCTTCTCAACCGCCTGAGCCAAGTCAGAAACTAGCGACAAGCGAACCGGGCTAACTTTCCATTCGCTCCAACGTATCAGGTTTTCCGGCAACCTCCAGCCTATTCGCTCCAACGAGTTGGGTTTTCTGGCAACCTCCAGCCTATTCGCTCCAGGGAATCGGGTTTTCTGGCGACCTCCAGCCTATTCAGTCCAACGAATCAGGTTTTCCGGCAACCTCCAGCCTATTTGCTCCAACGAATCGGGTTTTCTGACGACATCCAGCCTATTCGCTCCAACGAGTCGGGTTTTCCGGCAACCTCCAGCCTATTCACTCCAACGAATCAGGTTTTCCGGCAACCTCCAGCCTATTCGCTCCAACGAGTCGGGTTTTCTGGCAACCTCCAGCCTATTCGCTCCAGGGAATCGGGTTTTCCGGCAACCTCCAGCCTATTAACTCAAACAAATTGGGTTTTATGGCAACCTCAAACCTTCAAAATTTGTACGAGTCCCACATTCCTCCACGAATTATGCCTAGGTATATGATCTCATGAATGATCCATAGAAACTTTTTATACAAATTTGAACTACTCGGGTACGTAACGCCGGACATTATTATTTTCCCGTGACGGCGGGTTTGAATGACAATTTGTCAGAACATTTCGGACAATCGTGGACGAAAATGCGTGATGGCATTTCACTTGAAACATCCCTTGACCTCTGAACCCCCATTTCCTCTTTCTACCATCACTTGGATACTCGGTGGCTCTCTTCTGACAGTTACTGTTGGTGCGGACTTTCCCAACGCTTTCACTACCTCTTTTCAACCGCCGAACCGTAATGATCACGAGGATCTCAGTTTTTTTTTTTTTTTTTTTCATTTTTGCTCTTCCAGCCTGTGCGTACTCCGACGCCATTGACACGATGACGTGCGGGCGGACCTCGTCTCTTGGCATTTTAGCTTCTGCTATCAGGTCTGCTTTAATTCTTTCAAACAACTTGCCTACATCCCTGGCTTCCCGTCAACTTCAAATTTTGCCAATCTCTCTCCAGTACTTTCATGAAAGAAACACACCTTAATGAAAATTTTGTTGTGGCGGAAATCGGGTTCAGAGCAACCTCCAGCTTACACGGCCTCGTACGACCGGCCAAATGTAAATTCTCTCGCTAGAATCCAAGCATGATTGGAATCACGATCTAGGCAGAAATCTATACTCGGGTTTCAGAGCAACCTCCAGCTGACAGTCCCCCCGTTGGCCTCTACATGAGATTCAGCAGAAAAAACTCGGGTTTTAGAGCAACCTCCAGCTCACACAGCCTCCGCACTGCAGGCCCAATAGCAGTTTAATTCAGCACAAACAACCGGGTTTCAAAACAATCTCAACAGGACTTTGCCCATAGCTTTAAAATTGTAATCTTTCCTTTACTTTCACCAGCACCATGGCATTTCCTTTAGTATAAGAAACGACACGGCACCGAATCCCCCTTTTTTTAGATTGAATGAAAAAACAAAAAACAACAGGAATAAATTAAGAATAAAAAACATAAATAAATGGATGCGTAATATAGAATATGAAACTTAATATAGAATATTATAACAGAACTCTCCCTTAAATGTATAAAACGACAAACAACAAAATAGAGACTGAAACGGGGTAAAATAAATTGAAATTAATTAATGTGTAAGAACATAATTATGGAACACAATACAGAATCTTCCTTGTCATCATTAGCTACGTTTTTCCCATTTAACCAACAGATACCCAAAAGCCCATCCAGTCCTACGGGGGACCAATTTACTTTCTCTTTCTCGTTTTAAACTGAGTATACAACCATGGCAACCAGCGCCATTTCACAAACCGTCTTTTGTCATCATGTCCCTGTCAACGACCACGACGCACCAACGTTTCGACGAACACACGTTGAAACAACTAGATCACGAACAGCATATAGAATATCTGAACAATTAACTTTGTTATGGTAACCACCTGACAACCGTACCGAATAAACGGCCTCCCCCATAAGATTTCCATCTCAAAATTTGAAGAAGCTGGCGGCTTCTTTACAGAAATCGTGACGGTCTTTACCTGCGAATTTTCTCTTGTCGTTCCTGGCTGAACCACAGAAGCGTTCGGCCCGCACCTACTTAAAGGTGCACCAGCTTGGGTCTCAAGATCACCAATAGCGACGTGTGCTATTTTTGTCACTGTCGAGAGTGTCACCGGCTCCTCCTTTACCAGCAACACCAAATGACGTTCACCGATTCTGGACGTATCCAAATAAATGTTTCACATTGGTGGGCGATCCCAAGCGTCCACCCCCACTCCGTTCAAACTCTTCCAAACGAAGCCTCCTTCATTCGAGTCCAAATCAAACTTCAACAAAACCCTTCCAATATCCATCTTGGCGCAAAGAGCTTTTTTCTCTCTACCACTGATCCAGCCCGGCTGAGATTCGGGAAGCGACTAACCTAGTCCGGGTTGCAGCGGTTCGAGTTCGGAATAGTGTGAACATTTGGCGAATTTGTGCCTGTGTCTAGTACAGTAGAAGGGGATGATGTCCCTACGTAGACACGACAGTACATCGAAACGAAAAAAACGTCAGCACATGGACGCGTCACTATAGGGACACGACGGAACGAAGACCGACACTACATGGACACGAATGTACAAGTACCGACACTACTTGGACACGACGGTACAAGTACCGACACTACATGGACACGACGGTACAAGTACCGACACTACGTGGACACGACGGTATAAGTACCGACACTACGTGGACACGTCAGTACATGGACACGACGGCACGAAGACCGAAACTACATGGACACGGATGTCCAAGTACCGACACTACTTGGACATGACGGTACAAGTACCGACACTACATGGACACGACGGTACAAGTACCGACACTACGTGGACACGACGGTATGAGTACCGACACTACTGAGACACGTCAGTACATGGAAACGACGGCACGAAGACCGACACTATACATGGACACGAATGTACAAGTACCGATACTACGTGAACACGACGGTACGAGTACCGACACTACGTAGACATTTTTTTTTATTTTCGACGTAGTGTCGGATTTTGTCCTCTTAGTGACGTGTCGACGTAGGGTCGATCGACGAACTGGCGTGTCTACGCTGTGTCGTTCGATGTACCGTCGTGTCTACGTAAAGTGTCGGGTTTTTTCACGTAGTGTGGGGAAATTTGTCCCAAGTGGCGTCGGATTTTGTCCACTTACTGACGTGTCTACGTAGCGCCGTGTCTATGTAGGGGCGCACACCCCAGTAGAAATATATTTATTGCTATATTTGATAACCGGACTCATCGGAGCTAACTGGCGCCGTCGAGCTCTTCGGGATTTTGTTAGAATTTGGATGTCTATCAAGTAAAAGAAATTAATTTTCTAAACCATGTGTATTTTTTTTTAGTATTTATAGTGCCAGTTTATCTAGGCATAGCCATGTTGTACATATTATCCTTCTACGCTTAAAATACTTACCAAGTAGAAATATGAGCCATTGCCAAATAAATAAAACAAAAACATCAGATTCATTGCAAGATAAGTCCTGAAATCATTTTTCCTACTTTTTTTTTACAGGACCGTAACTTGTCCGGTGTTGCATCTTTTACCCTGGAAATGCAGGTCTTTGGTTAATCCAAATTCTCTCCGTCCCCGTGGATTAAATTTTGTTAAAATTTAAATAAAACACAAGATTCGAATTTTACTGAAAATGTTGTATTTCGTTTTGCAAGGTTTTGACCAATCGGACATGCTGACAAGAGCCTTGTTTTGTTGCAATAGCGCTGCCGCATCGCTGCTGCAGTACTTCTTTGCATTCCCACAAGATACGTTTTCGATTAACCATTTCTTCTTGATTAAAGCGGCAGCAGGGAAGAACGGACTTGGTCGGTGAGCAAGTTCGCGATTCTCAAGAAGCGCTGCCATCTTCCTCGGAAGCACTGCAGTGCAAAAACGGATGTAGAACGAATCAGTCCATAAGCCGAGAAGTGGACCTGCAGTGTCCAACCGCAATGAGGCCAAGGACAGAGTTCAGCGCTCCAAGTGGACTAGTTTCTATTAGTCCCCCATTACCTCATAACCAACCCTTGTGTAGACATAGTAAAAAACCATAGGGTAATGGGTCACTTTCACTTTCTGCTGCTGAGACATATGCAAAACCTCCATTACCTGGGACACAGGCGCCAGTGCTTCCACAGTCCCCGAATTTTCGGGGATTTCCCCGAAATTCCATAATTTCCCCGACAAAAAATGGCGTTCCCCGAATCCCCGAAAACTCCCCAAATATCTTTCTTCTCCCCTAAAATTTACCGACAACAAAATTAGTGGCACTCTGATCATAAAGAATTCCAAATTTTTCGCCTGCGGTGCCTTCTGTAGTACACTGTGTTTACTTCGAGGTTTGGGTTTACAGTTTTAGGCTTACAGGCAAACCTAAAATTTGTTCGGGTAGTTAAATTAATATTGTTAGTTAAATATAGTTAAATTTTGTTACAAAATATGCAAATTAAAAAAAAAAATATCGCCTGCGGCGCTCAGAAGATACTGCGGTGGCTTCGATTTCCAGCGAGTCCCCGTTCTTAGGCATGACCGTTTTTAGAAACTGAAATCACAGTTAAAAATCGTCAACCTGTGCGGTAGAACACCTTCGATCTTCGCGTTCTTTTGAAAAAAAAACGCGACGTTGCTACAAACTGCGTCCCTGATTTTTTTTATCTCCCATGAAGTTTCATCTCCCCGAAAACGCCCCGAATTTCAAAGGCTTGTTCCCGAATGTGAAAAAAAGAAAGTGGAAGCACTGACAGGCGCACAGTCCCTTTGAAGCACGTTGGGGCTGGAGCCTAACTACGCAACTTTCGGCCATCGAATCGCCCGTGGGTGGCTTAGATAAATATACAGAGTCTTATTGTCGACAGACCCCCTTCTTTGTCATCTCGAACCCCCTCCTTAGTGTTCCCAAAGCTAGCTGGCAGGCCCTTGCCCCTTATGCACTGTAATTATGCACTTATGTACTGTAAAAGTTCACCTTTTTACGTATAGACTACAGACAAACGACCTCCCCGACAAGACGGCCTGCGTTCGACTCCTAGTCGCGGCACACAAACCTTTTGCTTTTTTTTTCTACTAACTCAAAAGTCGAATTCTCGGAAACTGCCCGGAAACTGCAATGGTCGTAACGAGAATTTTTCTTACTCTCAGTATCGACTCAGGGTACATTCTTGATATGTTAGCTAGCTCCCCGAGTCAAGTTTGAGTCAAGTTTTCTGTTCCTTTAAATTGTACATTTCTACGTCTCGCAACCAAAGAGCCAGCGCCATCTCTGTAGCAAATTGCACGACTGTGTTTTGCCCCTAGGTAGCAGGTAGCTGCTAGCTGCTACTTGTCAGCGAATGTGATTGGTCGAGTCGACTTGCTTTCTTCATTTGTTTAGTCTAGTGGCTTATCAGTGCAAAATCATCCGGTTGTTTTGTCAGTTCGTGTTATTGTTTATACAAACTTGTGGGGACGGTTTCTCAGGAAAGCAAAGTAGATCTAGAAATTTTAAGTGAAAAGTTGAAAATAATAAAAGGTGAGTGGAAACTCAACATTTGTGAGGTGTCCCCGTTTTTAGGATCGGTTAATGGTGAGTAATAATTAGTGAACCTGAATCTTGGAAACAAAGATAAAGGGGTCTATTGTCATGGACACTGATTATGAAAATAATTCAGTTCAATTTATTTATTCATATCCGCCAAAGCTGGCGAGTAGAAAAAATATAAGAAAATACAAAAAATACATGTAGGCTACAACTGACCAATAACTAGACCATATACTTTTATAAAATCTGCATCATTTATAAATAGTCACACTATCCTAAGTGAATATCTACCTAAAACTTAAACCAAAATACAATCATCAATCAGTCAACACAACGCTTTAGACAAAGTGTCCTTTATGGAAAAAAAATGTTTTTTCTATCTTAGTAAATGAATGAAATAGACGCTCTTATTTGTCCAGTTATGTTTTTAATCTGTTACAGCAAACTCTTCTGGGATTAATTAATTTTTTGTTTGGGAAGTGAATGTAATCAGTTTTCTAGGCACGAATGACGGATGAAACTTCCTGGGGCGACACAAAGAGGCTCGTCGAAATGCTTACAGATATCCTTTGCGACACACATGGAGTCACTCTCGTTTGCTGTGATGGCAATCAGTTGACAGCAAATCAGATCATCTTATGCTGGGCTAGTGAAGTCTTTGAGGCTATGTTTCGGAACAAGATGGAGGAATCCAAGACAAAAACTGTGAATATTGAAGACATCAGCAGCGAGACAATGAGAATGATTCTCGACTTCCTGTGTTCTGGACAGTTGCCAAGTCTGGATGCGATTTTAAAAGATGAGATGATCTATGCCTTAGACAAGTATGACTTCAAATCTATGAAGAATGCAATTGCTGTCAAGGTTTTAGATCTAGACGTCGATTATTTGTTCGTTTCTTACGAGCTGCTGACAAAACTAAACATGCTGGAGGGTAGAAAAAAACTCGCCAGTCGAATGGCTGTTCATATCTGTTCTCTTCCAAAAGATCAGTTGAAAAAATTAGATTCAGAGGCTTACTTATTTATTGCACAGTCGCTCAGAGATCAATTTGGGTCCAGCGATGGGAAGGCAGGTGGTAACGACGTTAGGAAAAAAGCCTGGACGAACTTCCTGAGCATTTACAATGAATAGCTGAGCAGTGAACCTGCCGACGCAGCTAAACATGCAGAGAAGATCATGCAAACCGTCGAGCTTCACCTACTGGATGCAAAGGTGATCGTAGACCTTTTTTCAAAGACCCCAATTTTGGACCTCATTTCCCCCTGGACGGCTGCGATCATTAGAAGGCTCATCGGAATCAATTCAGATAAAGCGACAAAAAGGAAAGTTCAAGAGCACAGGAACCGATGCAGCACAGGAGTTATGACTTGCAGCAATTGTGGTTTTGATATTACAAGTACAGAGTTCCACCACCCGGGCTGGCCCTGCCCTGCGCACAATGTACGATGTTCCGACTGCAATCTGGTGCTAATGATTCCGGCCTCCTCTATTACACAAAATAACTTTACGCAAGCTGGGTTATTAACAGGACGGCCTCTGGATGTCGACAGCTTTTTGAACCTAGACTAAGTTTGCATTGAACATGTCATTTTAACTGAAACTTGGTTGGTTAGTTTTAAATTTAAGGTAGCCATGTGAACCGATGCAATACAAAAATTATGATTTGCAATTATTGCAGATTTGAAATACGTAAACAGCTCCACCACCCGGACTGTAACTGCCCTGCGCACAATGTACGATGTTCCGACTGCAATTTGGTGCTAATGATTCCGGCCTCCTCTGTTACCCAGAATAACTTTACGCAAGTTGGGTTATTAACAGGACGGCCTTTGGATGTTGACAGCTTTTTCAACCTAGACTAGACTTCAGCATTAATGCTGCGCTTCTCTAACCATTCAACTATGTAAACATCCACAGAGATATCTCATGAAATGGAAAAAAGCTAAATCCGGTAAAGCGAATGATTAGAGGCCTTGGGGCCGTAACGGCCTCAACCTATTCTCAAACTTTCAATGGGTGAGAAGCCTGCATTGAGAAGTTTGCATTGAACATGTCATTTTAACTGAAACTTGGTTGGTTAGTAGTTTTAAATTTAAGGTAGCAATGTGAACCGATGCAATACAAAAATTATGATTTGCAATTATTGCAGATTTGAAATAACAAGTATACGGTTGCACCACCCGGACTGTAACTGCCCCGCGCACAATGTACGATGTTCCGACTGCAATCTGGTGCTAATGATTCCGGCCTCCTCTATTACACAGAATAACTTTACGCAAGCTGGGTTATTAACAGGACGGCCTTTAAATGTTGACAGCTTTTCAACCTAGACTAAGTTTGCATTGAACATGTTATTTTAACTGAAACTTGGTTGGTTAGTAGTTTTAAATTTAAGGTAGCCGTGTGAACCGATGCAATACAAGAATTATGGTTTGCAATTATTGCAGATCTGAAATAACAAGTAAACAGTTCCACCACCCGGGCTGTAACTGCCCTGCGCACAATGTATGATGTTCCGACTGCAATCTGGTGCTAATGATTCCGGCCTCCTCTATTACACAGAATAAGTTTACGCAAGCTGGGTTATTAACCTTTGGTTGGATTATTAAGGCCTTTGGTTGGATGTTGACAGCTTTTTCAACCTAGACTAAGTTTGCATTGAACATGTCATTTTAACTGAAACTTGGTTGGTTAGAAGTTTTAAATTTAATAGCCATGTGAACCGATGCAATGCAAGAATTATGGTTTACAATTATTGCAGATTTGAAATAACAAGTAAACAGTTCCACTACCCGGACTGTAACTGCCCTGCGCACAATGTACAATGTTCCGACTGCAATCTGGTGCTAATGATTCCGGCCTCCTCTATTAGTACACAGAATAAGTTTACGCAAGCTGGGTTATTAACAGGACGGCCTTTGGATGTTGACAGCTTTTTCAACCTAGGCTATAAGCATAGCTTATTCATCTAGCAGTTCTGCAAGCTCGATTTATTTTTGGGACACAGTGGCGCGGGAGCAACAACCATGCGAAACGAGCGGCTGGAGGAAGAACTTCGATGTAGTCAGAGCAAGTGCAGTGACGTCGTGAATAGATCGGTAAATTGAAACAGCCAAACAAAATTGCGTTCCCGCCTATGGTGTTGGAAGTAATATCTACGCGTAGGAAGCACAGGCTCGGAGGAGGCGCCAGGTTCAGAGCTGTGTACCAAAAGCTTCTCATGGGGAAGATAAGAGCTTGCTTAACTGCCTAGATACATAAGCTGTGGCTATAAGTCAGTGTTGCCAGATTGTGTTTGCAGAAACACGCCCTGGGATTTGGAAAACAAGCCCGGCTCAGTTTTACCAAAATCTTTGTTGATTAACTAAAGATGATTTCAGGGAGTAACTGAGGTGGAGGGGGGCTTTTAGTTTAAGCCTAAAAAAAAGTTATTAAATTTCGAGTCTGTGTGAAAACCTGGTTGAGACTCAAAATTGATTTAAAAAGGCAAAATCCATAAATATAATAGGTTTGTATGAGAAATATTAGGTTTGCAAGAGTAACATTCCCCCAGTTCCAAGAAAACGCCCCAAACGCCCCTTTCCCGCCCAAGCCCATCGCAAAAATCGCGTTAGTAGTTTCGAGCTTAAGGTGGCCTTAGAGGTGGTTGAGAACTATCCGTTTCTCCGCAAGAAGGAAAAGTGAGTGAAGTAGATGATGTTGGTTGTTTTGTACTCCGTATTCTACTTATACTTTCTCTTTGATGAAAGCATAACTCTTACTAGAAATGACCCTTTCACGATAAAATGGCTCAGAAATATCGTTTTCAAAAATACGATAACTCTTCACGACAAATTGGCAATTTTCTTGTTAGCGCTTTTCCTATTCTGTCCAGCCTTCCCTCCCTCCGACGCAGCGGCTAGACGCAAAATATTTAAAACTTAACGTGCCTTGGCTAAAAATTGGGTGAACTAAGCAAACAAAAAGGTCCAAAACAGAAGGTATGATACCTGATGGTCTACCATGTTTTTCAAAACGAAAAAAATACTTTGAAGCTTCTCATGTCCCTATTTGCGAAAAAGTCGTTGGCTCTTTCGCCAACGACGCCAAACGGGATGGAGACTTCAGTTCGTCTCCAGCAGCCGATTGAAGCCTTCAGCGAAGTTGGCGTTGCGTAACTGAACTCGGCTAGGCCGAGAAAACGTAAAAAATTCGTAGCTATAAAACCAAACAATGGCGAAAGGTGGGTTTTTTGGAATCTTATATATGAAAGGCAGAATAATCAAGATGGGTCCTTGAAGTTAACATTCATCAAAAGTTTGCATTCATTGAACTTAAATTGGTCGTTGCTTTCTCAGTTTCACCAGGGACCCATACATTTCCTTTACAGGGGGCTTGTCATTTCCTATATGCTTCTATGTTGCTATGTTGCCCGACCCTTGCCTACTTTCCAAAAATCCCACTTGGGTCGAATCGGCATTCTTGTTTGCCTCATTGGACGTGTGCGACAAAGAGACTCCTCCCTTAAGGCGCTTGCAGCCAATCCTAAATTTTGTCTATCTGGCCTTGGACGTGATTGGACCGTGGGTATTTCTCGAACTATCTTCCGGTCGGTCAACATAGCACCCTGAATGGCGAGTCATTACAGGAAATTTATGGGTCCCTGGTTTGACTCAGTTTCTCAAGTTGACTGTTGTTGTCTACCAGTCGTTCGTGTGAACATTCGGTCAGTTGATTTCTTATTTATATCTAGCTTAGTATGAAGGGTTGAGGTAAAACTAAAGTGAAAGCACCGCCAAAATAAAGCAACAAGTATGTATCATTTGCTCTGAGCAAAGAAAATTTGGCGCGTTTTCACGCTCTTCCTCTTCTGTTTTTGCAGGGATACGCCGTCACCGACTGTTTAAAGCCTAGCTTTTTAAATTTGGGGGACACTCAGTTTTGCCAACAGGACTTGGAAATGTGCTGCCAAAAAAGCCGTTGCTGCGAAACGACAACGTCGCTAACAGCTGTACCAGGGACCCATAAATTTCCTTACAGGGTGCCTGTCATTTCCTATGCTTCTATATTGATATGATTACCGAACCAATCCATCTTCCAAAAATCCCCGCTTGAGTCGATCGGCATTCTTGTTTGCCTCATTGGGCGTGCGCGCCAAAGAGACTCCTCCCTCAAGGCGCCAGCAGCCAATCCCAAATTTTGTCTATCTGGATATTCGCGTATTCTATCCCCGTGGGTGTTTCTCGAACTCTCAGACGTTCGGTCAGGAGCGCATCAGAAATCTCTTATTGACAGGCCCCTTGAATGGCGAGTCATTACAGGAAAATTATGGGCCCCTGGCTGTACCCAGGACAAATTAAAGCTCCATAGCCAAAATTTTTCGAATCCGCCTTTTTTTCTTGCAACATTTAACTACTTTTCCTGCCAATTCTAGCTTTTAATGTGGTTCAAGCCCCAAAAATTTCAAGCCCCCAAAAATGCCAAGCCTCAATCGCCAGCTAAATGACGCACCCTTCTTCTAAATAGTGAAGACTGCGAAATGCTCGTTTCTGCCAGAATTTTCGCCTTCAGCGAAAATTTGATCGAATGACCGAAACGTATGGGGAGGGCGCTGCACCCCGCCCCCCCCTCGTGACGCCCTTTATTGCTAGAGACCTTTCGAAGCACAAATACGTGAGTAAAATACGCTCGGATTTAAGCAGTGTGTAAACTTACCAACAGATGGCGTTAGGATCGAAAATCGAAGTACTATTAACACGGGTCGAGCCTTGTGAACCACAGAACAAAAATGAACTACCACAGATAAAAGTGCCTCCTTGAACTGCTTCCATGAAATGTGATTTATATGTTTGTTTGTCTGCAGTGCTTGTCTTAGGTAAGTGAAATTTCTAACAATAAAAAAGCCTTGAATTCAATATAGCTCTATGACCGCTACTGGTGCAAGTATTAACGACGAAGTTTTAAGTATTCCTTCGGGCCAAGTGGGGTCAAAGCTGACTGCGAATCATCTCTAGCAGTGCTAAGCGAATCAGTCAGCTGATTTTTCTCTTTTTTCGATACGACTTGGGCCCTTCTTAGCTACTGTCTTCTTTGAATGGAATAGTATCAGGTTTCAGTTCTGTATTTGACAGGTGCAAAACCGATACGTCAGCTGGATTTTATTAGAGCTGTATTTCGGCCTTTGCTGGAGGTAATGGAGGTAATGGTGCCCGTCCGAAGTCTGCTCTCATGCAATCTTGGCGCATGCAGAGCTGACTTCACGTGCCTCTGGATATCCGACTAGCCACCGGAGAACTGCTGTGTCTGGGTTTCAATTATTTTATTCAGACATCAACACACAGCAAGTACATAAAGCCAACTGAATCAAAATGTATGACTCACGGAGCCACGCGATCTATGCCAAAACTTACACAACTAATTTGCATAATCCCCATCACTTCAATGGGGAGAAATAAGAACGCTGAGGGGCTACGCACTACAGCATACACTACACTTCTCCCTCTTTATTCTTTATAGAAGCCTTTGGGTTTAACCGCGTGCTCCCGGATCGGGTATGACCGTCGTTGAGCAGGTGCAGGTGGGGGCTCAACGGTCGGTTCTGGTACATTGGGACCGTGCGAAGCGTGCAAGGCCCAATCATCATCATCAACGACATGCTTGGATCTCATCTGGTCGATGTGTCTCTTCCAAATTTTACCGGATCCCGTTTCAACTAAATAGATAACACTGGATACCCTTTTGTGCACCGTTCCTTCGACCCACTCCCCCTTTTTACCGGTTTTGAAATCAAGCGTGTATACTTTTTGACCTTGAACGAAAACTTTTGACGGCTTTTTTCCGGTAGAACACACATTCTCTTTTCTTTCTTTCAAAATGTCTAGCCGAGTACGTAAATTTCTCCCGAAAAAGTACTCTGCTGGCGTTTTTCCACATTGCAGTGGGGTCGTGCGGTACGTGAGAAGAAATCGTGCTAATTTTTGGTTAAGGGGAATCTTCTCGTTCCAAAGGGATTTGAACTTTCTTTTGAATATTTGGACGGCTTTTTCCGCTCTTCCATTTGAGTTAGGGTGGAACGGAGGGGTTAACGTATGTTTAATCCCGTTCGCTTTGACGAACAACTCAAAACTCTGCAGAAGTGAACTGGGTACCGTTGTCGCTGACCAGTTCTTTCGGGATTCCGTAAGCCGAAAATACAAAGCGCAAACAATCAATAACATTACTAGACGATACCTTTGTCAATAAATAAACATCCATCCACCTTGAAAACGAATCTTCCAAAACAATGAAATTTAGACCATCCATGGGTCCAGCTAGGTCTACATGTATACGCTCCCAAGGACCAACGGTTTTTGGCCATGGCTGAATAAAAGACGGAGGTTTTGGGACAAAAGGTGCACAATCCGAACAACTTGAAACAAAACTCTCTATGTCACTATCAATACGCGGCCAATATACGTGCATCCTAGCTAAAGCTTTCATTTTTACCATACCGGGATGTCCAAAATGAAGCTCATTCAGAATGACACGTCTCAGATTCTCGGGTATGATGACACGGATACCGCGAAACAAAACTCCTTGCTCTACGGTGAGCTCAGCCGGAATTCGACCGTACGCTTGTAACTCGGGTGGCAGATCTTTGGGCCATCCGTTCACCGTAAACTCTCTTACCTTTGACAAAACGGGGCAATTATCAGTTGACGCGACAATGTCTTCAAAAGTGATAGGCAACGCATTAATCTGTTTAAGATGTAGATCCTCACTTTCATCACTATCATCGCTACTCTTTGTACATACAAGACGTGAAAAGGCGTCTGCATTGCAATGCTTAGAACTAGGCCTAAACTTGATTTCGTACTCATATGCAGACAACTGTACAGCCCATCTTTGAATACGTGACGTGCTTAGGACAGGCAATCCCGTATGCTCTCCGAAAATCAACGACAACGGTTTGTTGTCTGTGTACAATACAAACCGTTTACCAAACAAATAAATGTGGAATTTCTTGAGTGCAAAAATTATACTCAAAGCTTCACGCTCGATTTGCGAGTAACCCTTTTCGGCTTGCGACAGCGAACGAGACGCGAACGCGATCGGCTTCTCGGTCCCGTCGGGATACAAGTGAGAAATAACCGCACCAAGACCGTAAGGCGAAGCATCGCAAGCTAACGTAACTGGTAGCGCGACATCGAAATGTACCAGTACGCTTTCTGAACTCAACACATTTTTGAGTTTTTCAAATGACTCGCTACAGGCACTAGACCACTCAAATTTTACATTTTTCCCAGTTAACTCAGTTAAAGGGTACGACAACTCTGACATGTTCGAAATAAATTTTCGATAATAATTCACAAGACCGAGGAAAGATACTACTTCTTCCCTGTTACACGGCACTGGCATTTCTTTGATGGCATTGAGCTTTGAAGGAGATCTTCACGATCCTTTCCGGAAATGATTATATCATCCCACACATGGGCTACAAACGGTATACCACTGAGCAAGGAATCGATCTTTTCCTGAAAAATAGCACTTGAGGAAGATACACCAAAAGGCAACCGTTTCGCCTTGTAAAGGCCATTCTGGGTGTTTATAGTAACACATTCTTGCGATTCTTCTTCCAGCTCCAGTTGAATGTAGGCTAGGGGCATGTCTAGCTTGGAAAATTCTTTCCCACCATTTAACTTCATCAGGGCTTCTTCCGGGCAAACAATCGGGTACTGATGTTCCTTTATGGCTTTGTTTACTGTCACTTTATAGTCACCGCATAGACGTATGTTACCATCGGACTTCATTATCGGCACGACAGGTGTCGCCCAATCCGAATAGTTCACTTTTCCAATGCGTCCAGCTTTTCCAACTTGTCCAATTCAGCAGCAACCTTTTCTCTGAGCGCAAAAGGTACGTTACGTGCTTTGTAGAAAATTGGCTTCACTTCTGGCTTTAAGTTCAAGCTCACTTTGACTCCTTTTATTTTCCCGAGCTTCTCGTCGAAAATGTCCTGGTACGACTTCAGTAAGGCAGGTAAGTCGCATTCAGTCTTCAGCTTGTTGATTGCTCTCCAATCTAGCTTCATTACGTTCAGCCAATCACGACCGAGTAAAGGATGTCCTGTTCCCTCTACTATGATAATCGGTAAGTCTTTGCATTGTCCATGGTGCTGAACTTTTACGGTAAGTTCACCAATTACAGTAATCGTGTGACCTCCATACGCTCTCAACGACTTGCTTGATGGTTGGAGCTTCAGGTTACTCCAGTACTTTCGATAACAGTCCATGTTGGCAACCGTGACTGCCGATCCCGTATCCAGTTCAAATAAAACTTCTCGACCAGACACGAGTAGTTTCACACAAATCGGGTCAGCAATCCCTTCAGTAACATTGAATACTGGCCAATCACTATCTTTCGCTGGTCCACTTTCGGCTACAGTCGGACGAATTGCGTTGATCTGCGGTTTCTTATTGTCCATTTTACTTTTGTCAAAGCTATGTTTTGGCTGCTTTGACTTGCACATTTTCGCAATATGCCCAGTCTTTTTGCACAAAAGACAGTCCTTACTGGCATAGAAACAATCTTGTGGCACATGATTCGACTTCCCGCATCGGAAACACGGGTTACTGTTGCGGCTTGATTTGCCGGCAACAGCGTTAACTGATTGTTCATTCATTTTTGCTGTCTCGTTGGTTGCGCTCTCCATGCTTAGCGCGATGTTCAATGCTGTTTTTGAGTCCAGTGTTTCTTCAGTCAAAAGTCTCTTTTGAATCGAACTAGACTTTATGCCACACACAAATTGATCTCTTATAGCATCATCGAGAAAAGTCTGAAAATTACACGTTTGAGCAAGTCCGCATAACGCACTGTAAAATTCCGAGATACTCTCAATCGGTTCTTGCGAACGTTTATGAAATCGAAATCGTTCCGCTATTACGATACGTTTCGGCGAAACATGAGTTGTCACTATTTCGATTATCTCCTTATATGTCTTTTCGCTCGGCTTGCTTGGAGCACACAAGCTCTTAACCAGCGTGTATGTACTCGCACCACACGCAGTTAGAAATATTGCTCGCTTCTTCGTCGCTTCCGTTACGCCATTCGCAACGAAATACTGTTCGAGAACTTCAATGTAGTCCGCGAAATCGCTTCCTTGAACGAATTCGTTCAGAGTACCAAAGCTTGTACTCATTGTAACGTCACTAATAATTAATCCTTGATCAATTATATGTGTTCGCTAGTGTTCGACAATCCTCGTCGCCATTTGCTGTGTCTGGGTTTCAATTATTTTATTCAGACATCAACACACAGCAAGTACATAAAGCCAACTGAATCAAAATGTATGACTCACGGAGCCACGCGATCTATGCCAAAACTTACACAACTAATTTGCATAATCCCCATCACTTCAATGGGGAGAAATAAGAACGCTGAGGGGCTACGCACTACAACATACACTACAAGAACTAAATGCACCTAGGGACGGTTGGGTTAGCAGCCCTCCTCCTGAATTTCATTGCTACGAATGGAACTGGAAATACAGCCTCGGATGCCCCACCTACCTTCCCAAACGGACCCAGGCCTGCCCAAGGACGTACCCCTTTGAACATCGCTGACCAAGGTGGCATTAATGTTGCCACCTGGAATGTCCTGACGCTGAACCAGCCTGGTTCTAAGCTTCTTTTAGCAAAAGAACTAAAAAGATATAAAGTGACGATCGCAGGAATAACAGAAACGCACCTTACGGGAAGCGGTGAAGAAGATATTGGAGAAGGACGGACACTGCTTTGGTCTGGCGGAACCCAAAGAAGAGGGGGAGTCGGCCTTGTTCTCAACAGCTTCGCTCGGAAAGCCCTACTGTCATTCACACCTATCTCATCACGTCTACTGAGAGCGAGAATTGACGGCAAGCACGGGAAGATAACTGTTCTTACCTGCTATGCACCGACAAACGAGGCCGAAGATGAAGATAAGGACGACTTCTATGCGGTGCTGTCCTCCGAGCTCTCCTCCGTTCCGCCGCACGACTACCTCATAGTCCTAGGAGATTTTAACGGTGGTGTCGCTAACAGCTCTGGCCTGTATGATGCGGCTGTTGGACCTGTGACGGTTGACGCTCTGAATGATAATGGTGAGCGGCTGCTCAATTGCTGCATCACCCACGCCCTATCAGTCACAAATACTTGGTTCGTGAGAAGAGACATTGCGAAGCACACATGGTACAGCAATGACGGCAAGACAAAAAAGATGCTTGACTACATCATTGTACGACGACGCTGGCTTTCGTCTGTCCAGAACTGCCGCTCTTACAGAGGTGCCGAGCTCGGCAATACAGATCATCGTCTTGTTTCTGCAAGGATCAGACTCCGGCTGAGGGCCAACAAGAGTAACTCCTCTTCCTCCAAGAAGATAGACACCTCTCGACTGAAGCAAGATCCCTCGGTTCGTGAGCGGTATATGGTTGAGGTCTCTAACCGCTTTGAGGCCCTCCAGCAGTGTTCAGAAAGCGAGTCAGCGTGGAACACTTTCAAGGATAATGTTCTCACAGCAGCTACAGAAGTTGTGGGCTTGAAGCAGCGAAAAAAGAAAGAGTGGATTAGCAACCAGACATTCGAAGTGATCGAGCAGAGACGGCGAGCGAGACTACGAGGAGATATGACACTCTACAGACAGCTCAACAAACAGCGTAACTCTATGCTTCACAAGGACAAGAAAGACTTCATCGGAGGCAAAGCCGCTGAGCTCGAGCAAGCTGCCCAAAAGAAAGACATAGGCGCAACATTCAAGATCTTACGCGAGCTGACTGGCCAACACACCATGGCGTCCACAAGCCTGAAAGCAGCAAATGGAGAAACCATATACGATCAGTCCCAATGTCTTGGTCTATGGAAGAAACACTTCGATATGCTGCTCAACTCAGATCCACCCGATTGCATTGACCCAGGGCTTGTTGCTGCTGCTGCAGAAGCTACCGCTGCCCCCGATGGCGACGAATTTTCTCCTGAGGAGATCAGATCGGCCGTAAAGAAACTTAAGAACAATAAAGCACTTGTGGCATCGCCTCAGAGCTACTCACAACAGGCGGCCCTGCAATGATACTCTGGCTGCAGATGATGTTCAGCATAATCTGGCGCACTGAAGTTATACCATCAGACTGGAACAAAGGAATTCTTGTGCCAGTGTTTAAGCGCAAGGGCAGCAAGACGGACTGCAGCAACTACCGCGGTATCACCCTATTGTCTGTTCCTGGAAAGCTGTTTGCGATGCTGCTGCTGAAACGTGCAACAAGTTTCCTACATGCTTTGCGCCGCCCCCAACAAGCCGGATTCATGCCAGGAAGATCGACAACTGAACAGATCCACACGGTTAGACAGATCGTTGAGAAGACAGTGGAATTTAACAAAAAAGCCTACATAGCTTTCATTGACTTTCGTTCTGCCTTTGACACTGTTGACAGACCATCCCTTTGGCTAATCCTGAAAGCTGCGGGCCTACCCACAAAGATAGTCAGCCTCTTCAAAGAACTCTACAGCAACACAGAAAGCGCCGTCCTGGTTAACGGGAAGCTTTCTTCTTCCTTCCCCATACAAAATGGAGTACGGCAAGGATGCGCTGCTGCACCTGAGCTGTTTAACTGCGTCATCGACCACATCCTGAACGAGACGCACCGTGCCCACCCTTTCGGCATCAGTTATGCCGGGAGGACTCTGTCCGATGTTGACTTCGCGGACGATGTAGCTATCCTTAGCGACAATCTCGACCAACTTAAGTCTGCTCTCGAGACGCTCTCTTCCACAGCCTCTAGAGTTGGGCTGCAAATCAACTGGAAGAAAACGAAGATCATGCCCATAGAAAAGACCGCATCAGCATCACCCTCAACTGTTGAGATTAACGGCCAAGCTGTCGAGGTGGTAAGGCAGTTCACATATCTCGGATCAATTATATCCTCAAGTGGCACACTTGACGCCGAAATCTCAGCCAGATCAGCCAAGGCAAGCTCTGTGTTCGGACGACTCCTGAGAGCAGTCTTTCACAAACCGCAAATTAGTCGCCATACCAAAGCCCGAATTTACAACGCCACAGTCTCAAGCATCATGCTGTACTCATCTGAGACATGGCCGATAACCCAGACTCAGCTAAGAAAGGTCGATGCCGTCCAGACTAGACACCTGCGTCGAGTCGAAGGCTTTAAATGGTATGACAAGATCCGCAATACTGAGATCCTGAAGACCTTCAAGCTGGCGAACCTCTCTACCCAAGTAGAAGCCCGCTCTCTAAGGTGGTACGGCCACCTACTCCGTCTCCCGCTAAGTACCCCCGCAAGGATCATCTCGGACTTCAACCCCTCGGAAAATGGCTGGAAACGCCCTCGAGGAAGGCCACGCACTAGATGGGCTGATGTAATAAACCAACGCCTGCTCAGCCGCAACATCAACCCAAATGAGGCCCCATCCTTAGCCCTGGACAGGGCTACTTGGAGAAGACTGACGGCGCTGTCAACCAGTTCCCTCTACGCTGGCGACCCTGCTGAGCAAGAGCGTTAAGTCAAAAGTCAAGCTTGGCAAGGGCCCTCTTCAGGCTCAAGCTGGAAAATGAACTTCAGTTTCAGTTCTGCGAATCTGTCTGATCTGTGCTACTGATTCACTCTTCGTCCCTAATCATTGGATCAAACCTCGCTTTTGAAATTTCGAACTTGTGATGGAACTTTGGTCCCCCAAAAATTGAGTTCGTTGCACGTGCTATACGATTTGATTCATCCACTGTGAAACTTTCGCGATATTCGCGTGTTTGGCTCTGCGTTGTTTTGACAAGTCGCACATGCAGATCAGGACATGTAAATACTTTCACCTTGTGTCTGTTGTACATTCATTCCCCTGATAAATCTTACTTTGGCGCCTGCGCTCTTATTTTCAAATCGCATCTTTCTCCGTACAAAATGAAAGGGCCTGCGTCATCTATGTCGGAAACTTACTGTTTCAGTTTTCGCCCCTAGGGAGCAGGAGCTGACACTTGTGAGTTCTCGAATGTGACTGGTCGGGTCCAGCCGGTTTCTCTAGTAGTCTACTTAGTTGCTTATCAGTGCAAAAACTTATTCTGACTGTCTTATCAGTTTAGATTTGTACAGTCTCTTGTCGGAAAGGTTTCTAAAGAAATCAGCATATTCAGCATTTCAAGTTAAGTCGCCAATTAGCCGAAGAAAACGTAAAGAAATACAGGTGAGTGGGCACACAATTTGAGGCATTTTTCTTAATTGACCATCTTTCCATGATATGCCAATGGTAGAATATAAAGAGCGAAACAAAGTAAAAGGAACAAGATACATAATTCAAAATAAATAAATAAACTTTATTTCTTAACTATTGCTTATTTGCTTGGTAGAGGCTGTTTAGAGGGTTGAGGGGTTCCCGGAATCGAGCACTACGTTCTGTGACAGCCTGGATCTTTGTCGGATCTTCGTTACTTATATTGATTCTACGACTCTGGATGGTGGAGTAGGCTATCTGTCCAACTTATTTATTTGTTCTTTCTAGTGAAAATAGCACGGCCTGACGCCAGAGCACGGCTTAAACTGAATACAATACTAAGTAATGCGCCACTGGCGAAGCTTTTTTTAGTAATTTTGTTGTCATTTTCACCCAAAGTTCAACCACTTCCAGTATTTATTCGTGGGGGGGATCCCAAAACTTAAACTTCTCGAGTTCAAGAAGCCAACATGTAGTCTTCTTTTTAGGCCAGAATGACGACTGATTCTTCCTGGGGTGACACAAAGAAGCTCGTCGAAATGCTCACAGATATTCATGGCGACACATACAACGTCACTATCATCTGTTCTGATGGCAAACAGTTGACAGCAAATCAAATCATCTTACGCTGGGCTAGTGAAGTCTTCGATGCTATGTTCCGAAACAAGATGGAGGAATCCAAGACAAAAACTGTTACTATTGAAGACATCAGCAGTGAGGCAATGAAAAAGATTCTCGACTTCCTGAGTTCTGGAGAGTTGCCAAGTCTAGAAGTGCTTTTAGAAGACGAGATGAGCTATGCCTTAGATAAGTACGACTTCAAGTGCATAAAGAACGCAATTGCTGTCGAGGTTTTAGATGGAGACGTCAAGCATTTGTGCCTTTCTTACGAGCTGCTCACAAGACTGAACATGCAGGAAGGAAAGAAAAAACTGGCCAACCGAATGGCTGTTCATTTCCGTTCTCTTCCGATGGATCAGTTGAAACGGCTCGACTCGGATGCGTTCTTATGGATTGCACAGTCGCTAAAGGGTCAACTTGGATCCAGCGAACTGAAAGCGGGGAATGAGGTCAGAAAAGATTTCTGGACGAACTTCCTGAACATGTACAATATATGGCTGAGCGGTGCGCCTGTCGACGCAGCTAAACATGCGGAAAAGGTCATGCAAACCGTCGAACTTCACCTCCTTGATGTGCAGACAATCCTAGACCTTTTCTCGAGGTCACCGGTGTTGGATCTGATTTCTCCCTGGACTGCTGCTATCATTAGAAGGGTACTGGAATTAGATTCAGATAAGACAATAAAAGGAAAAGTTCAGGAGCACAGGAACCGGTGCAGCACAGGAGTTTTCAGATGTTCTTATTGCAGTTTTCTTATAACAAGTACCCAGTTACATTACCCCAGCAGCACCTGCCCTACTCACAACGTCACATGCAGCGTCTGCAGTCATGTGCTAATGATTCCAGGCTCTGTTGGTCCGGGTCAAATCCAAGCTAGGCTATTAACAGGATCGCCTTTGGATTCTGGCAGCTTTTTTCAAGGCAGGTTGAGCTCACATTGAACGTGTCATTTCACATGAAATTTAGTGGTTGACTAGTGTCTGGTTTGAGTTCCAAGTGAAGAAAACTAGCGGATTTTTCTACAAGGAAGGATTGCCTGGTGGATTTATTGTCGTTTCTTTATCGTTCTCTATACGATGGATAGGAGAGGAGACAAAGATAGACCAACCACAGACAAAGAGTGGAACGCGGAACTAATACAAGGGTAGATTCGCAGGTAGCTTATGCTGAAGGAATTCTTAGTCTAATAGCAACAATACTTATTAGTTGTAGTAGTACTATACTGTCAGAAGTTTCATAACAGATCGCGCATAACACTTTCAAGAATAACACCTTTTCACTTAGAAATAAAGTGTTATGACCAATCAAGTTTACACTATTTCGTGACTAGATCTCCAACAACCCCTTCAATTATGAAACTTTTGAAAGTGTAGAAGTGGTATATGCTCAGACCTTATCGAATATAAAGCGCGATTCTTATAATTGGGTTTAAGAGGTAACTTTATCTGAAGTAGTTCATTATTCTTCTGTTGCTCACAAGACCCGTAGTGCAGTTCGGTTCGAGACAACCGACACCTATAATCCAGTGGAAACCAAACATCGGCGGAGCACTAAACCTACATTCAGTCATTGATTGGGTTCATCCAGTCGTCGACGGAAAGATATTAGCGAACGAAAGATCCTGCTTGGATATGAGACGTTGCTAATGACTGTGGTTTGGGCTTTTTTTTAAAGCAGAAATATAAAAATGCTATTTCTGCAAGAGATACAGTGCTTACCATCCCTACAGCCTTTCTGATTCTTCCAGCACACGAAAAATACAAGAAGACAACAAGAAAATCCAAAGAGACACGCCAGGTTTCAGTTTGGCCTTATTACAATTCAGCGCTCCAAGTGGAGTAACAGTCTCCTATTTCCTCAGGCTCAACACTTGTGTAGACATAAGGAGGGTTTTCGCGAGTTGGAAAGCAAAGTCGGAATCACTTTCCAGTGGTATTCGCGCTACGTCGGAAAGTTGCCGAGCTTTCCCACCCGGTTTTCGCGCTTTGGAAACCGAAGCAGCTTTCCTGGAAAGTAATTCCACGAAGTTAGTGGAAAGCTCCGCGGAAAGTTGATTTTTTCGGCGGGAATTTCAAAAGTATGGAAAAAAACAGTGGAAGTATCACTAATAAATAAAGAAAAATTGCAAGCGTTGTTAGGATGACTTCGGTGAATTGTATGAGATTCAAAGAAGTACTAAAGTGAACCATATTATTCGAAAGAGCTTGTAATTCAATATTTTACCGGCGACGTCAGCTTTCCATGCGTTTTCGCGATCAGTCCAGCGGGAAAGTGGAAAGTGATTCCAGGAATCGCTTTCCCACAGTTTTCACGATGCGCTTCGCTCGCCGGAAAGTGATTCCGAGATTTCGCGAAAACCCTCCTATAGTAAAAAGTCGGTTCCATAGGGTAATGGGTGACTTTCACTCTTTGCTGCTGAGACATATGTAAAATCTCAATTACCCGGGACGCAATGACAGGTTTTCCACTGCTAACCTGTGGATCTATTTTTTAATGTCTGATCCAAGTGCTGACGGTGAGGCTAACAGAAACTAGTCCTCTTGGAACCGGGGAGAGAGAAAAGAAAATTCCGTAAAAAACAAGCTAACTAATCCAATTTTCTTTTAAACAAGAAAATAAAGAGTAAAAGTAGTAACTATGGTCGTGAAAAAAATTACCAGTTATATAACATTATCTCTCTATTTGCGGGCGTAATCCTCGTAGGGATGGACTTTCGGCTTCTCTGCGGTTTATTTCTTGAACCCCAACAGCAACACTGCAGAAAAAGGCAAACATACTTGAGTTTCGGCGTCGCGATTGCTTTGGAAAGGTAAACAGAAAGTTTATGTAGCATCTTTAACAGATTTGTTTGTCCTTTAGGCAATAATACGTATTTTATGACAATGGTGTCTGCGTGGTCGATGTAAAAACCTGGCTCAGTCTAGCACTGAGCGAGAACTTAAAGGACTCCTCTTGCTTATTCTGCCTTTCATATTATCTGAAATTATAATCTGACATTTTCAACTTACGAAATCTTCGCCTTCCGCCATGGTTTCGTTTTTTTAACCTGCGACTTTTTTAGCTCTTTTTCGCCAGAGCCGAGTTTTGTCAGCCACGCAACGCAACCTTGCGGTAAGCTTCAAGATCCGCCGACAGTTCTTTCGCACATACGGATGTAACAACCAGGTTTTCCATGATTGGGCATAGAATGCATAATCATGGAAAATGGAAATAAAGAAACTATCACACGGCCATCTGAAAAAGATAGTTTCTTTATTTCCATTTTCCATGATTATGCATTCTATGCCCAATCATGGAAAACCTGGTTGTTACACGGACATGAGAAGCTCCAGATTATTGTTTTTTATTCTCGAAGACATGAGTTGCGTTTTCGCAAATACCATGGTAACTGTTACCACGGTAAAAGGATCTGCAATTAGTCGTTTTTGCAGTTATCGTGGTATCTGATACGGTCCACTGCAAAAACGACTATTGCCGAAATTGTACTTTTCGAAGTCATCCCAAAAGAAAAACTGATATCCAGTTACATCACTAAGTGCTGAACTTCTTTCTCACCAATTTGACAAAATTAGATGAAAGTGAGATGAATTTTCAGATACCACGACCAGTTACCACGGTCGGACCGTGATATCTGAATATCAGTTAGCACGGTAACTGGCCAGATACCACGACAACTGCAAAACGCCTTTTGACCATGGTATCAGATACCACGATAACTGCAAAAACGACTTTAAACCGTATATCAGATACCATGGTATTTGCAAAAACGCAACTATGGTAGACTATCAGGTCTATTTTCTGTTTTCGACGACTCGAATGTTTTGCTTGGTTCTCCCAGTTTTAACCACGGCACGTTCAATTTTCAAATATTTTGCTTCTGGCCGAGGGAAGGCTAAGAGCGGGAAGGCTGGATAGAGTTGACAAGCGCCAACAAGAAAACCGCTAATTTCACGCGGAATGTACTAGTATCACTGGAAAACGGTAATTCTGAGCCATTTCATCGTAAAAATATCGTTTCTTGCCAGAGCTGTGCTTTAAAATAACTATCGTACCTACATTCATGACTGATTGAATCCACGCTCCTAATCGTTCGACTCGTTTTCATTTCTGAGATTTTTAATGTCCAATGTCATTTTTGCCCACAAAATACGATACTACACTCTATACGAGGCTTACCGACGAAACGTACCCATGACAAAACGTCCCCGGCGAAACGTCCCCGTGGCAAAAGGTCCCCGTGACAAAACGTCCCCGTGACAAAACGTACCCATGACAAAACGATCCCCACGAAAAAAAACTTGAGTTCGCTTCGATCTCGATCGATCTTCAGGTGCATTATCGAGGCAATATAACTTCAGAGTGTGCATTACAGATGTTGGAAAATTCCTTATAAGCAGGAAAAATCGGACAAAGGACCGGTTGCTTCATAAATGTATTGTTTGCAGTCAAATTTGTAGTGTAATAATAACTTCCAAGTGACTCGTAACTGATCAGTTCTAGGTCGTCTGAAGCAACATGCCGAATCTGAGGAGCACCAATATGCTCCTCAGAGAAAAAGGAAGCCCGCTGTGGCTCAAAGAGAGTCAAACAAGGAAAATGAAAAAATAAGCTTAGTGCCGTTATGCTGGAGAAAAATGACATGGGAAGCGAGGAAACGAAAGCGGATGGAACGATTAGTTAGGTAGAGAGACATAGTAAATCTAGGCTAGACGGGTTTGATCCTTTAATAAAATCCTTTAATAATAAATATCACCAAGTTAAATATCGAACTAAAGATCAATGAGTGATATCGCAGCGTAAACTAACAAAAAATAAACCAATTAAATAAAAGATAAAACGAAAATTGACAAACTACTAAATCTTTGCGCTTTCTTTAAAGGACACCTGAATGAAGAGTACCAAGTATCATCCCTATCTGTATGACTTCCGTTAACATTGGCTGCAGAAAACCCGATCCAAATACGAAATAGTGTTTCCAAGCTATGATTTTTGCTCCATTTTGCATCTGTCCTTATTTCAGTACCGAACAATTTTAGAAATGAACAAATGTCTCCAATCAATCCTTCTTCTGGAATATTTTTTAACCAGTTAAGCCCAAACTTATATCTAGAAGAAATTCCAATACGATCCGGCCAGCGCTGTACAAGATTTGAATGAATTGCGCTTTTTGTCTTGGAGTCTGCATGTGCAGACTTTCAGAAACGAACATCCCTATTTTAAAAACGTCACGCTCAGGAGAAGAATGCTCTCCTTGGCCATGTCTGTAAATGCATTCTCCGTGGTGTGTTCAAGTATGGTTTCATTGTTCAGGTGTCCTTTAAGAAATGGCTATAGCCGGGATCAACACTTTGGTTTGGTTTGTTTGCACACTATCTGAAGTAGTCAACCCATCGTGGTCTTAAAAGTCCAAGAACATTTTCTTGTCTGAACTGATGACGTAGCCTATAGTCAGTAATCTCATAGGCCTAGTTATCCCTCAGCGATGAGAAAAAAAAACTGTAGCCGGGGACGTTTCGTCATGGGGACGTTTTGTCCGGGGACGTTTCGCCAGGGGACGTTTCGAATGGGGACGTTATGTCGACAACCCTATACGATGCTGACTGTATGGCAAGACTCAAATGGCTTCTGAATGGCACCCACATTTCATGATACTGGCATGTTTTGTTAGGTACTGCTTTGACCAGTCTTGCATGCAATGCAAATCAGGACAGTATTGGCATGTAAACACTCCCATTTGTTGCCTGTGGTACGTACACTGTCGGTGATATTTTGAGCATATGCTTTCTAATAATCGATACGGCCTACGCCATCTAAGTAGGAAATTCCGAGTACCAGGTTTTGCCTCTAGGGAGCAGGAGCTTCTGCTTGTCAGTTTTTGAAGTGATTTTTCGACTGTCGAGTTGAGTTGGTCTGTCTAGTGACTTATCAGCGCAAGGTCTTGCTCCGATTGTTTTATCAGTTATGTTAATATTTTATCGTTAACATAAGCTGTTTGTCGGAAAAGGATACGCCCAGGAATTTCAGTGAAGTTGAACAAATAGCTGAAGAAAGTATAAAAGAAATACAGGTGAGAGGAAAACTAATTTGTGGGCTTGTAGAGCAACTTAAGCTACAGGTATGTTACTTATAATGGTTATGACTATGAAGCTTCGCAAGGTCCAGTTGGTAAAGCGAAATCCAGAAGACCCATCTCAGCAAAAGTTCTTAGGAGCTGTTAGTTACGCTTTTGATCAAATTTTTGTTCGCCGTTGGCTGCCGGTTGCCTAATTTCGTTTTCAAACGCCGTCAATCTTCACCGTTTGCCTAATAGAGATTTCACCCTACCCGAAGAGAACGGATATTTTTTCACCGTCATCGTCGGGGTCATAACAAAGAAAATTAACATTACGAGGTATAGGACTTTCAATTTCGAGACTTAATTACCGGCCTTGGATAGCTGCTTGTGAGTTAGAGAGTTGTTGGAATCTGTTAGATTTGTGACCCTTAATTTGCCAAGAGTGGTTGCAAAATCATTCCAGTTTATTTACAAGACGATGAACACAAAACATCGAGTCGCGAATACAACATATTTACAGACCCCGGGGCCAGCAATCGGTATGTGGCCAGATCGCTTGCCGATGTGCCGATCCGCGACTAAAACCTGCCGATCCGCGACTAAAACAAACCGGAATGAATTACTCTGACTAAGTCAATGGACAATTATGACTCACGACGGAGAGCGCGAGGGGTCAGTGCCCTCTGCAAATCGCAAGCAAGGCAAAAGTTATGCTAGGCACAACAGAACAGGGTTGCCACCGACAGTATTTTAATACTGGTTTCAGTATTATTTGTCCAATTTAGTACTCTCGCTCAGTATGAAGACGAATTCAGTATTTTCTGTCACTGTTAGACGATTTCAGTATTTTTTCGTATATTAAATTAAAGTCCTCTGTCATTTCTGCCAATTTGACCGTTTTTGGCAGAGAGGACTCTGGCGCTGTTCGTCAACTGACGTCCGAGCTGTCCAAGTGTTATGTTATTTATTTTTGTATGACGAAAAGGTCAAATTCGGCGGTATCGCTGTGACAGCTACTTTTGAGCAAATAAAATTCTATTCTATCCTATAATCTCCTTTCTTCGCAGGCCTGGGCAGGAAGGACAAAGGGCTTGGTCCAAAAACGACCAAAATAGACGTGAGGAGTAAGGGCTTGGTGTAAAAACGGGAAAATGGACCAAGGCCTTGGTAGACAGGCGACAAAAAACGCGACTATTGTTTTTTTTAGGTAGGCTTATGTTGCGAAAAAAGAAATGAGAAAAAAGAGAATGGCATGGTCCATCAGGTTATCGCTGCTGTTTTTGGAGAAGGAGGCAAAATTATATTTGGCACCTGCAAAACTCAGAAAAGTTCGCCTTCTTCTCTGGGCACACTGGCTCGTCTCCGGCTATGGCAAATGAAAACGCAAAGGGGAAGAAGAATTACGATTTTCTTTAAGCTAAAATTTTTTTGGTGAAAACAGTACTTTTTCAGTATTATTTTTTGGCCGACTTTTAGTACTATTCAACTTGGTTGAGTGGCAACCCTGCAACAGAATCGTTATCTGGCTTCTTCTTGTTGGAACAATACAACTTTTGCAAGTTTGTGAACAAAGACGGAGGCTCGCGTCCTATTGGTCGGTTATGACGCAGACTTCAAGTAACGCGTCTTCAAGTAACGCAGACTTCAAGGACGCAGTCTTCCTCTTTGTTTACAAGGGTCGCCGTCACTACCCCCACACGTCATAAACCCCACACGTCAGTTCACCCACAAGAAAAATCCGACAGTTCACCGACACGTCAGTTCGCCCACACGTCAGTACCCCCACACGTCAGTTCGCCCACACGTCAGAACCCCCACACGTCAGTTCGCCCACACGTCAGTTCGCCCACCGTCAGTTGACCCACCGTCAGTTCGCCCACTTCAGAAATCCGTCAGTTCTCCCACACGTCATAACCCCCACACGACATAACCCCCACATGTCATAACCCCACACGTCATAACCCCCACACGTCATAACCCCCACACGTCATAACCCCCACACGTCATAACCCCCACACTTCATAACCCCCACACGACATAACCCCCACACGTCATAACCCCCACACGTCATAACCCCCACACGTCATAACCCCCACACGACATAACCCCCACACGTCATAACCCCCACACGTCAGAAGACCCACATTTTCCGACAGTTCGCCCACATATAATGACCCAAGCGCCAGTTTGAGATACTCGAGTGAGTGCAGTTAAAAGAAAGAGATCATAGCCCAGGGGATTCGTAAGAAGAAGTCGACTTCTGCGCGTTTTAATGAGGGCAAATATTAATTCAGTATCGTCAGAAGCTTGCTAATTTATTCGATTCTTTTGTTTTATAAGTGGGAACGACACAAAAAGAAGAATATGTGCAAGAGAAAGGCGTTGTAACAAGTTGGTAACGAAGGTGGACGGTTGGGACTAGTCCATATTGAAATAAAATTTATATCTTTTGTTGGCCTGCTTTCTTACTCTTTTTTCAACAACGCTTAATATAGTCAGGGCGTAACTACCATCGGAGCCCTAAGTGTGCCGATAATTCTCATTGAGTGCCGTAGGATACCGGAAATGGAGATGGATGCATAGTTTTTCGCCTGACTTCAGATATTGTATGTTCTATCTGAACCTTAGAGAAAGGGTCTTTCGAAAATAACCGAAATTAATGCTCAGTGACGAATCTAATCGGTCCTGGGTTGATCAGTACAGTACTGCACCCAGATAGGAGACTAGTTACAGTTTGTAGGCTATGTTTCAATGTGAAGGTTTTACGCTGGATAAAAACCAACGTCACTAGTCATTTACCTTTAAGGGGGGGGGGGGGAGGCGGGTACGTTCCGGGTTGTGCCAACAAGTCTGGGAAACTGACGAGAAAACCCTTTTTTTTCTTCAGGTTTTTCTTGGTTGTTACATTACTTGGTAGGCTACACTTCTGGACATTAACATCAAGGCCAGCCCAGAAAGGAACATGTAATATAAGCATATAGTAAAACTGAGAAGAAGACAACAACAAGTCTGGGAAACTGAGGAGAAAAACCTTTTTTTCTTCAGGTTTTTCTTGTGTTAGATTACTCGGTAGGCTATACTTTTGGACATTAACATCAAGGCCAGCCCAGAAAGGAACATGTTATATAAACATTCTAGTCCCTTTCTGCGACCAAGTTTTTGCTCAATATATTTGAAATGTTCTTCTTTACCATGTTTTATTTTGTACTTATATGAAGTAATAATAATCGAAGCATTCATTTTTAATGGTATACTCGTCCTATTTTAGTTTTCTCCCCTCGTGTCTCCCACTCCCACTTGACACAACGATGCATGTTCAATGACCGAGCCAGATACACACACCCGCAGTATTATATTCAATGTTATTATTGCCGGACCGGACAGAAACAGAAGCTTTCGGTAGTCTCAGTGCCGTTCGCCAACAGGAAACTTCAGTATCGGGCCGGGCCAGCACGCCGTGGTTAAAAACTGGAAAAACAAAGAAAAAGAAAAAGAGTCTGGAAAACGAAGAAAAACAAATTTTGGAGCTTATCATTCACTTATTTTTAAAAGGTCAATTGGCGGACCTTTGAGGCTTTGCTCCGTGACTGACAAACTAGACTAAGTCGAAAAAGTGATAAAAAGCCGTAGGTGCAAAAGGAAACACTGGCGAAGGGTGGGGATTTCTGAAACTTGTAATTCCACAAGTAAACTAGGGATAATCGAAAAGGCAGAGAGGTCCTATAAGTTTCACTGCATAGAGTCGGGCGTTCCATTCGATAAGGCTACGCTTCACTTGCGGCCTATTGGAGGTGGCAAGTCCTTTTTAATTTTCTCGCGCACCAGGAATGACTTTGCCGCCTCAAACCGGCCTCAAATGAAGCGCAGCCTTATCGCATGGAAAGCTCGACTTCTCGCAGTGAAATATCAAATCTATTCTACCGAAGCAAAATTTTAGTAAGATGTAGATGTAAAAGAACCTCGAACTACATTGTGTTTCTGCTCAGATGTAGTTGACCACTTTACAACTAAGATATGCTAACAGAAAATTACACACGGCTTCGGCTGTTTTTAGCCTCTTTCCATCTCCCTTACCTTGAACTACAATCTTTGCAAAATTTGCATAACCGGTCTTCGGACGAATAAGCTCCTCGGATACAATGATCGGGTGTCTAATACGTCACGCAAAGAGAAGAAACATGGCAAGCGTGATGATCAGTGTGTTGCTAATAGAGGAAATAGGATACACTTATGAAGTTGAGCATCTCTGGAACGATAATGGATGGAAATAATACTGAAGCAGAATGAATTACTATAATAAGTACGACGTGTCCTTTAAGGGATTGAAATACAACCCGCCAGGTCCTCGTATGTACTTTAACGAGCGAGAAGGACGAGCTTCCTTCTCTGATCCCTGCGTGTTTTCTTTCGTCTTTTTTTTTCTTTTCGTAAAAGAAATCAAAGCTATCGGATCTGACAGCAAGCTTCCGGCGATTCTGAATGAATTTTTTGCCTTCGTTAAAATGCGCAAACGTCGGCCCCTTTTATTTAGTCCCCTGGGTTTTGACCGTTGACTCAGTCGGGTTTTCTGAATTAATTGGCGGTGGGTCTTTGTTGTGGGCGAACTGTCGGAAAGTGTGGGGGTTATGACGTGTGGGGGTTATGACGTGTGGGGGTTATGACGTGTGGGGGTTATGTCGTGTGGGGGTTATGACGTGTGGGGGTTATGACGTGTGGGGGTTATGACGTGTGGGGTTTATGACGTGTGGGGGTTATGACGTGTGGGGGTTATGACGGTCGGCGAACTGACGGTCGGCGAACTGACGTGTGGGGGAACTGTCGGATTTTAGGAGTGGGTGTACTGACGTGTGGGCGAACTGACGGTGGGTGAACTGACGTGTGGGCGAACTGACGTGTGGGTGAACTGACGTGTGGGTGAACTGACGTGTGGGCGAACTGACGTGTAGGCGAACTGTCGGAAAATGTGGGCCTTGTGACGTGTGGGTGAACTGTCGGAAAATGTGGGCGTAGTGACGGATTTTGTGGGGGTTATGACGTGTGGGGGTTATGACGTGTGGGGGTTATGACGGGACCCCGTTTACAACGCGTCATAGCTGACCAATAGGACGCAGTCTTCCTCTTTGTTTACAAACTTTGAAGCCTTCAAACTCTCATAAAAAAGAACATTAATTTGAAAAAGTTGTATTATTCCAACAAGAAGAAGCCAGATAACAACTCCAACAACTCTCTGACTCACAGCAGCTATCCAGGGCCGGTAATTTAGTCTCAAAGTCGAAAATCCTATGCTTCCTAATGTTAATTTTTTTTGTTACGATCCCGTCCGTTTTCGTCGGCTATGGTGCAATCTCTCTATTTGTGTTTTAAGACTCCGGCAATCCTTCCCCAGTTGCCGTTATATCAACATTTCTGGCAAACTTCGAACTTGTTAGCTCACACAGTTCGACGGTCAGAGTTGAAGGGCAAAGAAACTGTGACCGGAGACCAAAAACGGTATTTAACAAGGAACCTATGAGTTTGAACGTTATTTCATACTTACATCAAAAGTGCAACTGTTGCTGATTTACTTTGACCTAACGGAGTTTTGACTTTTCGACAACTAACCAACATCCAAAGAAGTAAATGTCTATAATGTTACAACACTTCACTGAACCAGATTCAGATTTTTTTTTTTTCAGATTCAGATATTTTTTACTTCACCAAAAAAAGACAACTACATTATAGAAAAAAAACTCAACAACCACATAAAAGACAGAAGTCCTGTGAGTGGCTGTATCTTCTAACCACCTTTTAACCTAAAATTATTCAATAAATACTAACAGAAAAACTAATCTAATATATTTTCAAAAAAGAAGAAAAAAGACGTAAGAGAGAAAAAAAGAAAGAGAAAAAAGAAAAGAACAGGAAAGAAAAATGTTTCCCTCGTCACAACCTAACCACCGCCCCCCATCTCACCTCCCCCCACCCCACCTCCTCACTCCCCGCCTCCCTACACCCCCTTCCAACAACCCACAAAATTCAACCACCTTTTTCAATTAAAAATTTCTTTAACTTTCTTTTAAACAAAATTAGGTTATCGGCCGCTCTAATACTATCCGGGAGACTATTCCACACTGAAACAGCGATGTTTCTAATAGCGAAACCTGACCTCGTTGAGTGTCGGATTTCATGAACCAGATGGTCAACATTTCTGGTAGCATATTCATGGTAAAAGGAATTCTGGGAAAACATATTCCAGAAGTACTCAGGGGACAACTTATTTAAACACTGAAATACAAAAACTGATAGCTGGTAGTCACGCTGTTGTCCAACATTCAGAACACCAAGCTTTTTATAACATGCAACAGTATTTTCACACTGCTGCAATTCACCGAGTACTCTCATTGCTTTGTTTTGCACTATTTGAATCCTTTTGTAATTACTTATGAAGTTACTGGCCCATACCGAGCACCCGTACCCAATATAGGGTTCAAGAATGGAGTTATATATAAGCTTCAGGGTCGAGACTGGAAATATATGTTTCAGTTTTCGGATTATCCCTAGACCTCTAGAAGCTTTGGCTGATATTATTTCACTGTGTTTCTTCCAGCTAAGATTGCAGTCAATATGGAATCCCAGGTAACGGAGGTCGTAAACTTGTTGGATAACTTCAGATCCATATACAACTACAGAACTCAGTAGGGATAGAGACCCAGTTCTTCTAAAGATCACGAAGCTGGTCTTCTTTGCGTTGACAGCAAGGCAACTCACACTCACGAAGACACGGAGACACTCGAGTGCACGATTTGCTTTTTCCACGGCTTCATGAACTGACTTGGCAAAAACAGTAATAGCTGTATCGTCAGCAAAAGAAGTTATCACACCATCACTTATATAATACCGTAAGGTATCCACATAAATTAGAAATAGAAGGGGTCCTAAAACGGAACCCTGCGGCACACCACAAGTGACGGGCATCACGGCACTGACAATATCTTTGTGAACAACACTTACAGACCGACCGTGAAGGTAAGATTGAAACCAATTTAAAGCATTATCTTTAATACCTAGACTTTTTAACCGCTTCAAAAGTATGCTGAAATCTACCGTATCGAAAGCTTTCTTTAAATCAATAAATACTGTTAAAGGGATACACTTTCTTTCAAATCCATCATTTAAATCAAGGAGGCACACTCGTGCCTCTTTAAAGAGGCGAACCACGACAATGTTAAGCGATCTTCGGTTCCAGTGGTCGCAGAGGGATGGGGAGGGATGCATTTCGTAGCCCGAGCTCCAACTAAGAAACCTGCCATATTTCATCCCCCTCCGACTTTTCCTTCATGGGGAAAATCTGGCCGAAAGTTTCGACCCCCAACCCCACCCCCCCCTTTAACGTTGTCCGATCGGGCTGAAATTCACAAGTTAAGGTCCCCTAGGGCCCAGGAGCTTATCCGCGAAATTTCAGCTCGATCCGATAACTCCTTCCCTGTTTTCCAGAAACCACGCATAGCCACTTAATGTTCATGTTCTCCTTATGTTTTTTTTCTGCCACGCCTACAGGTCACAGCCGACATCGGATCTGGGTGTACGAAGACTCATTCGACGCGGAATTCTCCGAGTAATTTTCCTGGAAAGTTTCGTCGGAAAATCTTAACCCCCCGATTTTCTAGCTTAGAAAAACCCCATTTCCCCATAAGAGCCCATGTTAATTTTTGAAATTCTTAAAAGTTACGAATTTCAACATTCAAGTACATCAAAATGATCAGCTCGACATGGTGAGACTGACTGCAAGCTTCAAAAAATTCTGTCTTAATCCGTAAAATTTTTATTTGAGAAAAATGACAGAAACCCTTTTTTTTTTTTTCTGCCACGCCTACAGGTCACAGCCGACATCGGATCTGGGTGTACGAAGACTCATTCGACGCGGAATTCTCCGAGTAATTTTCCTGGAAAGTTTCGTCGGAAAATCTTAACCCCCCGATTTTCTAGCTTAGAAAAACCCCATTTCCCCATAAGCCCATGTTAATTTTTGAAATTCTTAAAAGTTACGAATTTCAACATTCAAGTACATCAAAATGATCAGCTCGACATGGTGAGACTGACTGCAAGCTTCAAAAAATTCTGTCTTAATCCGTAAAATTTTTATTTGAGAAAAATGACCTTAAATTTTTCCGAAGCCAAGAGCGGGGGGTTAGGGGGGCGGCAGCCCCCCACAACAAAAAACCTGTACAAAAGAGTCTTTAAAAGCGGGAGGGTTGGGGGGCGGCAGCCACCCAACTTCCTCTCCTAATTCCTGTACGAGTAGTACAGGAATTATTAACTTACATCCACCATGGATTGTAGAAAAACGTACAGAAATAATATGAAAAAAACTTCGTTTTCTTAAAGAGTTAAAGAGGCTGCGTCCCAAAGTCGAACCTTAAAACGTACAGGAATTAGGAGAGGCATTTGGGGGGCTGCCGCCCCCCAAACCCCCCGCTTTTAAAGACTCTTTTGTACAGGTTTTTGTTTGCTACCCTACCCCCACCCCCAGCTCTTAGCTTGTGTGCTCTGTGTCTGGGAAACAGTTTCAATAATTATGTTAAAATGTAAATGGAGTGGTCAACTTCATTGTTACTAATTACTAGTTTCGGCGCAATGGTTCTCCTGTCCTCTTGTGTTTAACATTTTTCGAAGTTATTCCATTATTCATTCATTTCAATTTTTTGTTAATTAAAAGAGGGCCTTTCCGAAGCCAAGAGCGGGGGGTTAGGGGGGCGGCAGCCCCCCACAACAAAAAACCTGTACAAAAGAGTCTTTAAAAGCGGGGGGTTTGGGGGGCGGCAGCCCCCCAAATGCCTCTCCTAATTCCTGTACGTTTTAAGGTTCGACTTTGGGACGCAGCCTCTTTAACTCTTTAAGAAAACGAAGTTTTTTTCATATTATTGGGATCCCAAAACGTAAGTGGAGGGATACCTATGACATCGCAAAAGTTGTCCGTCCGTCCGTCCGTCCGTCCGTCCGTCCGTCCGTCCGTCTGTCCGTCTGTCCGTCTGTCCGTCCGTCTGTAAGCACGATAACTCTCGAAGGGAATAAGATATTTTGATGAAACTTGGTGTGAGCATTCTTTGGGTCAAGAGTAAGGTCGAGTTCGTAGATGGGCCCTGTAGCTTTACATTTAGGGGTGGGGGAGGGGGTTTAAATTAAGGGGCAAGCAAAATTTTTGTAAACAGCTAATGTGATAGTCGATTATGGGGTAAAAAGACACGCTGAACACGAATATGAAAACCATTTTCTCGTCGGACAAGTAGTTCGTCCGGAATCCGGCCAAAACCGGAAAGTTTGTTAAAAGTAGAAGTCTTATTTGAAGTTGATTAGATGTTCGATATAGGGGTAAGAAGGCATGCTGAACAAGAATATGAAAACCGTTTTCTCGCCGGACAAGTAGTTCGTCCGGAATCCGGCCAAAACCGGAAACTTTGTTAGAAGTTAAAGTTTTATCTGAAGTTGATTAGATGTTTGATGTAGGGGTAAGATGGCATGCTGAACAAGAATACGAAAACCGTTTTATCGCCGGACAAGTAGTTCGCCCGGAATCCGGCCAAAACCGGAAAATTTGTTAAAAGTTAAATTTTTATTTCAAGTTGATTAGATGTTGGATATAGGGGTAAGGAGATACGGTGAATCCGTTTTTGAGCTTTAGTTTTTCGCCGGACAAGTAGTTCTTGAATTTCGTCAGAACCGCAAAATTCACAGAAGTAAGCTAGGATCGTTGCGATCGGCTTATAGAGGTAAACGCACATGCTGAATCCATATCTGAGCTTGGATTTCTTAATGATTAGCTGTTTGGCCTGGCGAAGACTGGATCTGGCGAAGATAAAACCTAATTGTCTGGTTTTGGCTGGACAAGTAGTTCGCTCGGAATTCGGCCGAAAACTGAAATTCGGCAGAAGTAAAGCAGGTAGTTTCGATCAGTATCGTCAAAATAAATATGGCTTATACAGGTATATCTGAAATTAATTTTCTCAGATGATTAGCCTGGCGAAGACTGGATCTGGCGTAGACAAGACATAGTCAGGACGTAGTTGTCTGAGTCTAATATTAAATTTTTGGGATCCCATCGAAATCTTTGATCTTGTTGGGATCCCAAAACGTAAGTGGAGGGATACCTATGACATCGCAAAAGTTGTCCGTCCGTCCGTCCGTCCGTCCGTCCGTCCGTCCGTCTGTCCGTCTGTCCGTCTGTCCGTCCGTCTGTAAGCACGATAACTCTCGAAGGGAATAAGATATTTTGATGAAACTTGGTGTGAGCATTCTTTGGGTCAAGAGTAAGGTCGAGTTCGTAGATGGGCCCTGTAGCTTTACATTTAGGGGTGGGGGAGGGGGTTTAAATTAAGGGGCAAGCAAAATTTTTGTAAACAGCTAATGTGATAGTCGATTATGGGGTAAAAAGACACGCTGAACACGAATATGAAAACCATTTTCTCGTCGGACAAGTAGTTCGTCCGGAATCCGGCCAAAACCGGAAAGTTTGTTAAAAGTAGAAGTCTTATTTGAAGTTGATTAGATGTTCGATATAGGGGTAAGAAGGCATGCTGAACAAGAATATGAAAACCGTTTTCTCGCCGGACAAGTAGTTCGTCCGGAATCCGGCCAAAACCGGAAACTTTGTTAGAAGTTAAAGTTTTATCTGAAGTTGATTAGATGTTTGATGTAGGGGTAAGATGGCATGCTGAACAAGAATACGAAAACCGTTTTATCGCCGGACAAGTAGTTCGCCCGGAATCCGGCCAAAACCGGAAAATTTGTTAAAAGTTAAATTTTTATTTCAAGTTGATTAGATGTTGGATATAGGGGTAAGGAGATACGGTGAATCCGTTTTTGAGCTTTAGTTTTTCGCCGGACAAGTAGTTCTTGAATTTCGTCAGAACCGCAAAATTCACAGAAGTAAGCTAGGATCGTTGCGATCGGCTTATAGAGGTAAACGCACATGCTGAATCCATATCTGAGCTTGGATTTCTTAATGATTAGCTGTTTGGCCTGGCGAAGACTGGATCTGGCGAAGATAAAACCTAATTGTCTGGTTTTGGCTGGACAAGTAGTTCGCTCGGAATTCGGCCGAAAACTGAAATTCGGCAGAAGTAAAGCAGGTAGTTTCGATCAGTATCGTCAAAATAAATATGGCTTATACAGGTATATCTGAAATTAATTTTCTCAGATGATTAGCCTGGCGAAGACTGGATCTGGCGTAGACAAGACATAGTCAGGACGTAGTTGTCTGAGTCTAATATTAAATTTTTGGGATCCCATCGAAATCTTTGATCTTGTTATCTAAGAGGTGATGAATCGCATGCAACGTTGAGTGGCGCTTTCTAAAACCAAACTGATTATCGCTAATAAAACCAAAAGAATCCAAATAAGAATAAACTTGAGCATAAATTACTTTTTCAAAAATTTTAGAAAATAAAGGTAAAATTGAGATCGGTCTATAGTTTGATAACTCATTCTTGTCACCTCCTTTGTGCAGCACAATCACTTTAGCTTGCTTCAATGCATGCGGAAAGTCACCTTTTGTCATCGATAGGTTCACCAGATATAGGAGAACTGGCAGGAGGTAAGCACTAAAACTTTAAACGCTTTAAGGTTGAGCCCATCCATTCCAGCAGAGTTCGACTTTATCGACTTGACAGCTTTACTAATGTCATCCATACTACACTGTACAAAATTAAATGACAGAGATTCACCACGGTTATCAGGGAATTCCTGATCCATAAACTGTTCACTGTTCTTTCTTGCTTCACTAGATATATCACTACCGATTTTAGAGAAGTAACTGCAAAATTCATTAGTAATATCCTTCTCATTGCTGATAGTCTGATTATCAACTTCCACCTTCCAACTTCCAACTTCCACCCAGGAGGGAACAACGTCCAGACTCCAGCTTATGTTAACGTCGTCTTTGGATCAATAGCACTACCAGTCGAGTAGAAGTATGCTAAGGCGGTTTGTTGACAAAATGTCCCCATGAGAAAACGTCCCCGTGGCTTAGATGGGCTGACAACTTCAGCGTTTAAAATAGCGAAGAAAAAAAATACATAAAAACAAAAAAATAGCGAAGCCGAACAAAGGTTACTGCAACACTTCACGTTGCCCAGGCAACGTAGGTCTAGTATAGCATGTCATTTTGTCGTTTCCTATTAAATTTAATTTGTTTCTTTTTGTGCTCCATCTTAATTGCTCTCTTTTTGGTTCGCTATTACTTGTTTTACAGTTATATATTTAATTTCTGTATCCCATTTTTTTGTGATACATTTCGTTGATTATTACAGAATGTCACTGCTTCTCTATACGTCCATGACAGTTCCGTCCATTGTCATTTCCGAGATCTCGAACGTCTAGTGCCTTTTTTTATCCACCCTAGCGGCACTACGCTGATTCTTACATCCTCTCTATATAACTCTTTTCGAGCCAGATCAGGCTCCCGCTTGTTGCTTTCGAAGAGCTTGTTTGCTTACGAGGGGTTACCCACTCCCCCGCCCCTGCTGTACACCCTTTCCCGACACCGACCGAAATCAGCGGTGCCGGCACCGTAATTCATCTTTCAAACTTCTTCTAAATATGCTGATTTGAATGTTTGACACGTGGCAACCTGTTCCGGCACCGGTCGGGCAGTGGGCACTTGCTGTAGGCTATACTAAAATCGAGAGGGGGCAACCACTCGTTTGTTTATCACCTTATTTACTCACTTTTTTCTATCAGAAGTATACAGATTATACAAGCTGTACATTATTTTCCACCAATACCAAGGCAGCGAATCTTTCAGAAGACCTGAAAAGTCAAGCGGGGTTTCAAAAGAAACTGTTTCTGGGCTGGTGTTTTAAGCGACCTAGGATTTTTAGTTATAACCTACGACAAGACAGGTGGCTCTGGTGATTCGATGGATATCTTTGTACCATGTCTTCGCAACGAACCAGGGGCGGTTCGAAGTACTTGGGCATGGGGGGGTGACGACGTCAAAATATACGACTGACCAGCAATTTTACCGATTAAAAATGATAGACAAAAACACAGCAAAGAAATATTATCATACACTTTTAAAACGTTATGCCAAAGGTCATGAGAGGAATAAAATAATAAATAAATAAATAACAAGAGTTCCAGCATGCCTTTTATATCAACGTTCACTGGAGAAAGCCAAGCCTCTGTATCATAGTAGCTTCGGACGTGTGTGCTCAAGCGAAGCGTAAACCGGGCGCCGCAGGCGAAATTTTTTAAATCAGAGCAAAGTTGACCAACTTCTCATACAAATTCTAGCTTTCAATGTGGCTCGGACTCCAAAATCTGAAGCTTAAAACCCCACCTAAATGAATGTCAAACCCTTCAACTAAATAGAGAATAGGGTAGGCTGTACTTCGAATTGACGCCACAGGCGAATTTGTTTAATCCACCTTTTTTCTAGCAAAACTCAACTACTTCCCATAGAAGCTCTGCTTTTAAGGTGGCTCAGATCCCAAGCAGCAGCTTCTAGCGTATGTAGGCTAATGAAGATAAACTTAAATTGAGCGCCGCAGTCAAAAATTTTGTAATCCTACTTTTTACTGGCAAAATTCAACTACTTCCCATAAATATTCTATCTTTTGATGCTAAAGCCCTGACCACACAATCTCAAGCTTAAAACCCCACCTAAATGACGCACGTTTCAGCTAAACAGAAAATAGGCTACTACGAAAGGCGCCGCAGGAGAAACTTTTTAAAATCCACCTTTTTCGGGCAAAGTTTGACTACTTCCAGTACTAATTCTAGCTTTAAATAACGCGCCCTTTTACTAGATAGCGAACAGGCTACACTGAAAGACGCCGCAGGGGAAATTTTAAGTAAGAGAAAGTAAGGGCTGCCTATAATATCACGGATCTCTCCGTGGCTCCCGAAAACTCCTAAACGGAGTGGGATATTTTGCAGGAAGTTGGTACATGGCAATGCTCCCAATCGGCCCCTTCCGAAAAAGGTAATGTCCACCCCGAATAAAAAAAGATACAAAGTAGTTCATGGTAAGACCATACTCTGCGAGACATCCCTGTTTTATGCTAAAATATGGATTTTAGCACAAATAAGAAAGGCATATGTTGAAACTTTGCGCCGCAGGCAGAAATTTCGAAAGTCGGCACATTTTCTGCTAAAATGCACAGGTTTTGTACAAAACCAGTTGTGTTCAAATTCTGCGCCACAGGGTAGAAATCGCAAATCGGTAACTGCATTTATGTCATTCTGACAAGCTTGAACCGTACAACAGTCATTCTAACAAGCTCAAAACTTACGACTGCTTCTAAGATACGACTAGAAAATCTCTTCGGAAAATATGACAAGGAACGGGTCATTTGTAGGCAAAATTAACGATTGGTGTCATTCTGGCATGGTCAAACAAACGACTATCATTCTGTCAATCCCGGAACACACAACTGTGAATCTGTTCACGTTTGATAACTGCCTTTATGTCATTCTGGCAAGCTCAAACATACGACTGCCATATAGACAAGCTCAAAACATACGACTGAGAGTACGATTATCTGAAGCATGGGGGGGGGGTGAGTCACCCCCCCGCGCCCCCCCTTCGAACCGCCCCTGCAACGAACTACTTTGAAATTGTTTCTACTGGTATCATGCGCTTGAAGACCAAGCCTGAGGCTTGGTCTTCAAACGGGTAGGCCTACATTCGGAAAGGTTCCAGGTTTTAATTAACACTTCTGTACAAAAAAAAAAAAAACTTATAAAGGGTCAAGCCGGAGATGCAAGGTCGATTGACAAAAACCCGGTAAAGTAACAAAAGAAACTTATTTGACGTTTAACTAATTATATATATAAAAATGAATAATTCCATGACTCACCACTATGCGGAAACCCGCCCCACAAACCTACCGACACTCAGCAAATATCAACCCGACCCCCCCCCCAAAAAAAAAAAAAATGCGCAAGCGAGGGTAACCGATGGCCGGCAACTTAAATGGAACCCAACCAAAAACTGTAAAAATTAAAAAAAAAATGACAATTTACTTTAAAGATTTTAATTTATCGTTGACTGTGATTTTATTTATAAGTATAGAATATAATGAAGTTGCTTTTTTATACGTGTCAGAGATTCGTTGCAATCAATTTATGGTAGTTAAAGACGCTGAATTTATTTAATTTAAATTAATTTAAGGTGCTGCATTTTCCATTTATGACAGGTTCAATAAGCATGGAATTACCGGTAATTTTTTAAAACCTTGAACAAATGCTTAAAAAACAGTGTCCCGCCAAAAGCAAGCAGTAAGCTGAAGGAAATATAATCCCCGAGGTAATCCCATGATCCACTAGCTAGCATGATATTACCAAACAAAGCTAATTGGCAAAAAAAACTGAACTACATTCAGTAAAATAATTTCAATATCTTTCACTTCGGAATTATGATGTTCCCCATAACATTTTATCCGTCAGAACATGAAATCCTACATTAACGCGATTTACAATTCAACTGTGGGCATTCTGAACCGTGGGCATTTGAACTTATGGGCTAAATTTTAGATGTCCTCCTGGGAGGCACCCATTTTCCAGTGAGAATAAAGTTGAGATGTGCAAACAGCATGTCCCTTACCCCTAAATCGGCAGTCTTACTAGCTATCCGAAAAATATCCTCATGTACAACGTTTTATACGGACCTCAAATAAATCAGCCAAGTTACACAAAGAGAAAGCGCACCTGAACCTTGGACAGAGGGGTCTTCTAGTTTTGGCAGTACTATGACAGTACTTGATTGCCATTGACACTCGTGTTTATTCAAAGTTGTTTTTAACCTTTTTCAGTATCACCTCTTGGGATCTGGTCATTTAGTGCTGTGGAATTCACTTCCCCAGCAGAAAATGACCAGACCAGCGATAATAGCAATGACTAAAGCCTTCTTGATTTTCACCTAGCTAACCTATAGTCTACTCTCAAATTCCAAGACGAGATGTCATCTTCTTTCTAGGTCAGAATGACGAATACTCTCAAATTCCAAGACGAGATGTCATCTTCTTTCTAGGTCAGAATGACGAATGATTCTTCCTGGGGTGACACAAAGAAGTTCGTCGAAATGCTCACCGACATTCATGGCGACAAGTACGACGTCACTATTGTTTGCTCTGATGGCAATCAGATAACAGCAAATCAGATCATCTTATGCTGTGCTAGTGAAGTCTTCGAAGCTATGTTTCGAAACAAGATGGAAGAATCCAAGACAAAGACTGTGAATATTGAAGACATCAGCGGTGAGACAATGAACGTGATAATCGAGTTCCTGTCTTCTGGTGAGTTGCCAGGTTTGGACATGGTTTTAAAAGACGAGCTGGTTTATGCCTTAGATAAGTATGACTTCAAGTGCATGAAGACAGCCATTGCAAACAAGCTTCAAGATGTGGACGTCAAGCATCTGTGCGCTGCCTACGAGCTACTCAAGAAGCTCCACATGGTTGAGAACAAGAAGAAACTTGCCAGTCGAATGGCTTTTCATTTCCGTTCTCTTCCCATGGACCAGCTGGAACGGCTCGACTCAGATGCTTTCTTTTGGATAGCACAGTCGCTCAATGACCATCTTGGATCCAGCAATCTGAAAGCAGGTAAAGAGGGTAGGAAAGATGTCTGGACGAATTTTTTGAAGATTTACAGTGAATGGCTGGATACTCAGCCTATCGACGCAGCCAAAGATGCAGAGAGGGTTATGCAAACTGTCGAGCTTCACCTCCTTGATGTGCAGACGATCGTAGATCTCTTCTCAGATTCCCAGGTGTTGGATCTGATTTCGCCCTGGATGGCTGTTGTCATTAGACGTCTCATGGGACTAGATTCACATAGGGCGACCAAGAGGAAACTTCAGGAGCACATGAACCAGTGCGGAACAGAATTCTCTGCGTGTGATTATTGCGGATGCACGCCAACCAGGATCCGGTTGCACCATCCGGGTAGGAACTGTCCTGCTCGGAGTTTACGATGTTCTGTCTGCAATCAGGAGCTAGCGATCCCGTTTAGCCTTAAGTCGAACAGCTCTCAAGCTGGGCTACTAACAGGCCGACCTTTGGAGGAATAAAAATGGCCTTTGGAGTAATAAAAACGTCCTTTGGATCCTGACCGCTTTTTCAGCAGTTTTCATCATATTGAAAACTGTAACTGGCCGACCAGTTAAGTTCGGGCCTCAGTTTTAAGTGCGCTTAGGGGAAGTTCATTGTTCCTAGTTCTATAGCTGGTGTCGAGGACCTACCTCCTTTTTAATTAAAAAGTTTGATCAGACTGCATCGTTACTTTTTCTCACATTTATAGTTACAGCCTTCTTTCTTTTTGGAACAGAGTTTTTGAAGTTTAAACGACCAGCTTCGGTTTCACTGTTATTTTGAATAATTTATAGCAAACCAAATAACTGACTTAACCGGAGACAAGCTCGACTACGGGGCATTCGCTATTAGAGATTTCGAACTTCTCATGTCGACCACGATAGAAAAAGAAGCTAAATTCGTTCCACTTCAAACGACGGTATTCTGACTAGTTGATCTTACGCCCACGAATAATAACATGTCGAGCAAATTGCTGAGCCCAATATGCTATTATGCTCCATAAATGGGCATTTATCTATGAAATTATATAAATGGTCATATTAAAAACTTCCAGCGACTAACACCGCTTACAGTTTAACCGAATAGGGATACCCCATAGTCTAGCTATACATCATTCGTTCACTTAAACAGGCCTGAAAACCCGTTTCAACTTAGTTTATCCGTTATCCACAGATAACCGATTTCATCAGATGAACTTATTCTTTTGAATTTGTGGTACCTTTATGTGCTTGTCCCTCTACACTTGAAATATTTACCAACTATAAATCTAAGCCATTGCCGAAAGCTAAAATAAAAATGTCCGATTCCTTGCAAGGTACATCTTAACATCATGTTCTCACTTTCTTCAGGCTCAGCGTATGTCGAAATTTTAGCATGTGTGAACATATCGTATACATGTGTATGTGTGAACATATCGCACTGGAAATGCAGGAATTCGCCTTATTCCAGTTCAGCGCTCCAAGCGGACTAGTTTCTGTCAGTCCCCCAATCGACTCACAATCGCCATTTGTGTAGACATAGTAAAAAGTCCGATCATTCAGGTAGTGGACAACTTTCACTTTCTATCACCAAGCCATATGCAAAACCTCCATTACCTGGGAAGCAGATTGCAGATTTTTACTCATCAACCGGTGGATCTCTTTTCTGTCAATAAGTGCTGATGGTGAGGCATTGGTCCGCTTGGAAGCGCTGAACAGGAATATGGCCAATTTCTCCGCGTCTGGATAAATTTTGGGTTGTCTCGCAAGCAGCACTCACTCTGAATCTGATTAATAAACGAGAATAGATGAAATGGTTGAGACTGTGGGGAAAGCAAAATATATCACGATTTTGGACATGACGAAAGGCTACTTGGCAAATTTCGTTGGCCCCGGGGAGCTGTCCCAAAACAGCCTTTCAGAATCAGTCGGGACTATATGAATTTGTGGTAATGCCTTTTTGGCTTGCATGGGGCGCCGGCCACCTTTCAACGCCTATGGACAATATCCTAAGGAAACATCGAAAGTATGCAAGAGCTTATCTGGACGATGTCGTCATTTTCAGCTGTGGCACCTTCGAGGAGCATCTACAACATCTTGAAGCCGTTCTAGGAGAGATTGGTATAGCAGGATTGACGATCAATCCGAAGTAATGTAAGTTCGCCCAGCCAGAAGCAACGTATCTTGGTTTCCGAGTGGGTAGCGGGAAAATTTGCCCAGTGGATAGCAAAGTTCAAGGCATTGAAGGTTTTACAACCCCAAGAAGCAAGAACGAGGTACGAACATTCTTAGGGATGGTCGGATACTATCAAAAATTTATCCGAGATTTTGCTACCGTTGCAACGCCTCTTACAGATCTTCTGAAGAAAAAGAAGTCAAGAGAATTTGAGTGGACTCCAGAGTGCAAATTGGCTTTTTCGGCGCTCAAAGAAGGTTTGAAAAGGACCCCTGTGAAAAAAAAATGCAAAATCCCTTAAATTTGTCAAAATCTTTCAGTGTATTCAAGTATCAGATGCAAAAATAAGCTGCCTTTTAAGTTAAACTTTAAGTTTAGCGCCGGTATTTAATAATAAGTACAATTAGCCAGTCATGAGAAAAACAGCCAATATGTAAAGGGGATCGACTAAAAGGAGGAAGGGAAGGGAACACGAGAAAAGCAGGAAGACATACTAAAACCAGGAAGGGCATACTAAAACGAGGAAGGCCATCCTAAAACGAAAACGAGGAAGGCTGCATCGTTCCCTTCCTCTGTTTAGTATTCCTTGAGGGGTCGGCAACTATCAACGTCCTTAGTTCACCGTTCCCTTCCTCGTTTTAGTATCCAGAGGTGCGTAGGCATCAATTTCAGTGAGGGGTCGGCAACTATCAAAATTGTAATTCACCGTTCCCTTCCTCGTTTTAGTGCTTTGAGGGGTCGGCAACTATAATTCTTAGTCCAGCAAGGGGTTGGCAACTAGGATATTTCTAGTGTACCTTAGAGTACTAAAACGGGGAAGGAGATGGTGGATTTCAAATATGTTAAGTGACCGACACCTCGCTGAACTTATAATTCTAGTTGCCGACCCCTCAAAGCACTAAAACGAGGAAAGGAACGGTGAACTACGAATACTGAGAGTTGCAGACCCCTCAAAGAATTTAGAATTCGCAATTTATTTCCTCGTTCTGGTACTCTAAGGTACTACCCGTGACAAGCTACTAAAACGAAGAAAGAATTGGTGAACCTTAAATTTTTGAGAGTTGCCGACCCCTATAATAGTTTAAAATTCCCAACTTCCTCCCTCGTTTTAGTACTCTAAGATGCACTAGAAGTATCTTAGCTGCCGACCCCTCGCTGGACCGAGAATTCTAGTTGCCGACCCCTCAAAGCACTAAAACGAGGAAGGGAACGGTGAATCACAATTTTGATAGTTGCCGACCCCTCACTGAACTTATGCCTACGCATGTCCGGATACTAAAACGAGGAAGGGAACGGTGAACTAAGAATTTTGATAGTTACCGACCCCTCAAGGAATACTAAACAGAGGAAGGGAACGATGCAGCCTTCCTCGTTTTCGCAGACTTGAATTCTGACGACATCATTCTTCCTTTTAGGATGGCCTTCCTCGTTTTAGTATGCCCTTCCTGGTTTTAGTATGTCTTCCTGCTTTTCTCGTGTTCCCTTCCCTTCCTCCTTTTAGTCGATCCCTATGTAAAGTTATTAGAGAATACAAGGACAAACATTACGAATCACGGGTATAAATGGGTGGCATCCTAAAGGGGAAACAAATTTGGACTTCCTGATACAGACAATCGGGTCTGACAAGTTTCCCGAACGCATCCTTTACCGAGATCCACTAGGTAATACTCACCACCGGAATGCTCATTAGATAAATAGCTATAGGTTCTTTCGTAAACTTCCGCCGCAGATTCTGGCCAGACTGCCCATCGAAGGCGAAAACAAATAATATTTCCTTACTCAGCATGGCAATCAAGATAAGCTCAGGATGCGAAAGGCCAACCGGAAGTGTTTAAAGTTTAACTGAAAAGCCAACTTATTTTTGTGTCATTTAGTTGAATACTCTGAATTATTTGGATTCTGCAAAGGGATTTTTTTGTTTTCCACTATCTGCTCTAGTTATGACGTTCAGAATATCTGCGACCGTCCCCACAGCGAAAATTCTACTATGGCGCGGGAAATTTTTATCTAAACACAAACAAGGCTTTTCAGTGGGCAGTGGCGATATTGGCGAAGAGTGCTTATAGTGCCTTAATAAAAAAAAAAGTCATAAATCTTTCTTGTAAGGCATAGGCTACAACAAATTAGAGGTACCACAAATCACACAGAAATCCACTATTTGAAAATCGATTATTCCTGAATAGCGGAACAACCAAGAAACGCATTTTCAGCGGGTCTTCAAGCCAATTTAAGTGAATAAGTGATGGGTAACTTCGGTTAAACTTTAAAAGAAATGGAGCATAGGCTGTTTCCGAATAGTCTAATATAGTCGAAAATGTTTTCCTCCTTTAAAATCGTTCTGAAGCTCTGAAAGTAACACACCCCTTTAAAGTACGTATTTATTTAGACCTGACAGGCCACATAACTATGTACTCACTTAATCTAGAAAATACAAGTTTTTGCCCGGATATAGTAGTTATGTTTCCGCGTGATATAGTAGTAGTAGTCCGTGAATAGCGACGCCGAGCTTCAGGGTTGTCGACAAAACGTCCCCATTCGAAACGTCCCCTGGCGGAAAATCCCCGGCGAACGTCCCCGTGACAAAACGTCCCCATGACAAAACGTCCCCACGACAAAACGTCACCGTGACGAAACGTCCCCAATCGAAACGTCCCCTGGCGAAACGTCCCCGGCTATAGAATATTTTTTTCATCGCTGAGGGATAACTCGGCCTATGAGATTACCAATTGCGCCATCAGCTCAGACAAAAAATGTTCTTGGAAAATAAACTTTTGAAAACCAAGATGGGTTGACTATTAGTTTACCAGCCTTCCAACCAGTCTTTTTAATATTTTAGATTTTGATATTTCTACCCCTCCTTCTCCCCGACTCTAGCAAAACCACTAATCAGATGAGAAACTAAAACCGGATACGGATTCAGAATGCATTCTTGCCCAAAATCAAAATCAGCTTGAGAATTAAATTTTACTTCGACCAAATTTCCGTGTTTCCTGATTGTGGGTGAAATGTTTATCCAGTGTGAAAATAAAAGTTCAGATATGAATTCAGCACGTATTTCCCCCCCAGAAATCAAATTTTTTAATATACCTCAGAAAAAAAAACTTTAACATACCAAAGTTCCGGTTCTGTCTGGATTCCGGGTGAAATACTTATCCGGCAAGTGATTTTGTACGAATTTCGAGAAACTACGTGTCTGGAGAGAAAATAAATTTCAGATATGAGCTCAGGGTGTCTCCTTATCCCGAAACTGACCATTTCACAGGCTTTCAGAAAGAAATCGCCCCTTAACTCGAACGTCACCCGAACGATGACGGCGGTCGTTGGGGACTCAACTGGTGACGCTTAAGGCTCTTCGCCAGGAACAACGGCGATCCTTCATCGGCACGATCAGTTAGTCAAAAAGAGTATTAATGCAAGCTCCTTACTGCCAAAGTGCAGCAACGGACTGGACTAATCACATTCGAGAACTGGGAAGTCGAGGTGGAAGTCTGCTGTCCGTGTGCCAAAAGGAACACCGGAAGAAATGGAAAGTTCCGATATCTAGAAGGCACATGCTCTTTTTCAAGTGGATCCTCCACTTGCAATCGAAGTCCGCCGCAACTGTGCTCCCTCGTCCGGACCCGGCGTGCTCTCATTGGCTGAAAACCGCCAAAATGGCCGCGTACGACACGTTACGATGGGTTCCGACAGCTTACGATTGACAGTGGGTGGCCCACTTTCGATTCGACATAGATATCTGCGATCTGATCGCAAGAGCGCTTACGTATTCGGGGGATAATGGCAGGCAACGGGTGAGTGTTTACAAGTCAACCCAGTCCTGTCTGGATGTCCGACTGGTCAAAACCGCGCATAACCCATGCTCAAATATCACAATACACTTGGTTTCGCTCGGGTTGTGGAAAACTACAGCAAGTGCAACGAGTTTTCAGTTGTTTTTTGTGGTGGGGGGGGGGGGCCGGGTGTCCCATATTCCTTAATTTGTTCTTGATCTCACCTGCGACTTCTAGCCTTATTTTAAGTGTTTTTTCTGAAGATTTTATGTTAAGACTATTTTCAGTCTGTATTACTTAACTCGATGTTATAACTTGGCGTTATTACATTTGTGCCTTTATGTATGTTGAGGTTGTCAACACGTCATTTGGCCCGAAGGCACGATTCGTGCTGGTGTTTTGAAATAAACTCAAACTCGGAGGGTGGAAGTTCGAAATCGTCAATAGTGATTGACAAATAGATAGATATAAATAGATCTTTTTATTCGCCAATAACTTGTCATGGCTTACGCCAAATTTATTTGGCATCGTCGTTGATACAGCCCATGAGCACAGGTCTCAAGCTGGTCTCACCAATTGGGCAGTGGATTTATCTGGTTTGCTATGGATTACTGAAAAAATGAAGCTGGTGGTTCATTTTTTTGGCGTTAATGCACAACTCTTACTAGAAAGGTCTTTTCACGATGAAAGGACCCATCAGTATCGTTTTCGAAAATACTATTATTTGAACGCGCCTTGGTTTAAAAGTGGGAAAACCAAGCCAAAAAAAAGAAGTCCAAAACAGAAGATAGACCTGATGGTCTGCAATGTCTTCAAGAATGAAAACATTACTTTGAAGCTTCTCACATTCTATGTGTGATCGAGTTGTCGGCGGACCTTGAAGCTTTCGGCGAAGTTTGCGTTGCGTGACGGGCAAAACTAGCTAGGCCACAAAAGCGCTAAAAAGCCGTGAGTACAAAACGAAAGAATGGCGAAAAGCGGGTATTTCAGAAACTTATAATTCCGGCGGTGCTAATCGTTAATTCCCGGCCCTACGCCAGGAAGTGCAATGAGAGGCTGGGGGCAAACCTTCCTGGTGTTGTCACATACCCTTCCTGTTACCATCCCAGATCTCACTAGGTACCCTCTTGAGCCTGGGCGGACTTTGGCTCATCTTACCAAGGTCACGCAATACCACCTAGAATCGAACCAGGGCCCTTGCGCTAACGAGCAAGGATGTCTTGTTTGAAGGCTATGACAGTAAATGATAGAAAAAGCAACGACCGAGTTTGATGAGAACACGCTTTTTAATCAAATATGATGCAATGCTTCTATAGCCTACCAAGATCTAAAATAGGTACAATTTTCAACTTCAATTTTCAAACACTTTACGCTGTGTGGAAAAAGAACTAGTTTGTCATCAGTCCAGAACAAAAATCTTCTTGGAACATAACATTTTGAAAACGTCGATGGGTTGACAACTTCAGCGATAGCGAAGAAACAGAACCAAAGTGTTGCTCTCGCAACACTTTAGTCGGCGAAGCCGAACAAAGGTTGCCGCAACACTTCACGTTGCCCAGGCAACGTAGGTCTAGTATTAATACGAACTTGTCAGCCTAACTTGAAAAGCTGTAAAAATCCAAAGGCCATCTTGCCAGTAACCCAGCTTGAGTATATAGAGCTATTCAGCGAATTGTAAGGTGGAATTATTAGTTCCTGATTGCATAAGGAACATCGTACAGCACGTGAAGCACAGTTCCTACACTGGAAGTGTAACTGGGTACTAGTTGGCTTACATCCGCAAAAACGACACCCCGCAAAATCTGTTCCGCATTTGCTTTGGTGCACTTTTAGTATGCTTTTGATGCTCCCTTCTTGATCTATACCCATGAGCCTTCTAATGATCGTAGGCATGCAGGGGGAAATCAGGTCCAACACTGGAGACTTGAGTCTCAAGAGGGAGAGACTCAAGAGGTCTTGAAAAGCTGTCAAAATCCAAAGGCCATCTTGCTAGTAACCCAGCTTGAGTAGAGCTATTCAACGAAATGCAAGGCGGAATTATTAGTTCCTGATTGCAAACGGAACATCGTACAGCACGAGAAGCACAGTTCCTACCCTGGAAGTGTAACTGGGTACTGGTTGGCGTACATCCGCAAAAAGGGCACCCCCCAAAATTTGTTCCGCATTTGCTTTGGTGCTCTTGTAGTTTCCTTTTAATGCTCCCTTCTTGATCTATACCCATAAGCCTTCTAATGATCGCAGCCATGCAGGGGGAAATCAGGTCAAACACTGGAGACTTTGAGAAGAGGTCTACGATCGTATTTACATCAAGAAGGTGAAGCTCAATGGTCTGTATGATCTTTTCCGCATGTTCAGCTGCGTCGACAGGTGAACTGCTTAGCCATCCATTATACATCTTCAGGAAGTTCGTCCAGACATCTTTCCGAGTCTCGTTCCCTGCTTTTAGATCGCCGGATCCAAGATGATCTTTGAGTGACTGTGAAATCCACAAGAAGGCATCTGAGTCGAGCTTTTCCAGCTGTTCCTGTGGAAGAATACGGAAATGAAAAGCCATTTGATTGGCAAGTCTTTCCTTTCCATCCTGCATGTTTAGCTTTGTGAGTAGCTCGTAAGCCACGCACAGACTCTTTGAGTCTGTATCTAAAAGCTTGATAGCAACTGCATTCTTCATGCACTTGCAGTCATACTTCTCTAAAGCATAGATCATCTCGTCGTCTAAAAGCGTTTCGAGACTTGGCAACTGTCCAGAAGCCAAGAAGTCCGTTATCACCCTCATTGTTTCTCCACCGATGTCTGTGACTTTTATAACTTTTGTCTTAGATTCCTCCATCTTGTTTCGGAACATGGCTTTGAAGACTTCACTTGCCGAGCATAAAACGATCTGATTCGCCGTTATCTCACTGCCATCGGAGCAAACGATAGTGACATCGTAGGTGTCGCCATGGATGTCCTTGAGCACATCGATCAGGCTCTGCATTTCACCCAAGGAAGAATGAGTTGACATTCTGGCCTAGAAAAGGGAATGCATAGTAAAGTCTAAGTAACAGTAAGTTTGGTTCTCCCCATGCTCTGATCTGACTTCGGATATGCGGATACCGAGGTTGGTTCTATGATAACAGAACCTCATTATGTTATAGCAACATTAAAATAGTGATTTGAGATTTCAACAAAACCTGTAAGCTTATATGACACTCGCGCTGTCCAAGTCTTATGGCTCTTCCCAGACCACCGTCCAAGTCTTCAGAAGCACAAGCTAGTCCTCCCCGTGAAGTTTTGGTCTAAATATCTTCACTCAATTGTGTTTTACGATTTCCAAGAAGCCAGCACTCTAACTAGTCCCACAGTGGGCGACCCCAACCTGTAATTGTCGCAGCAACCGGCCTAACCTCGGCCTATGACTGAGTTCAGTCCGGCAATTGACAGCGCAAAAAGTATCCTCTTCGAGTGGTACAGGAATTGATGTGAGGCTACTGTGCAGTTAAGATGCACACTTTAAGAGGCCTAGGAGATCGTTTGGAAGCAAGCCCGTGAGGCACAAATGATAACAGGCCCTTGAGGAACGTGCAAATGTACCATTTTGCCAGACGTTTTTTTTGCCCGAGAATGTGAAGATGATGTGAATTTCTGTCCGTCTGTCGAGTTGTCGGCCTGTCCGGGTTTTGCTAGTTAGGCACTTACGCATAAGCTAGGACGATGAAACTTGGCAGGCATATCAGGGTCCCAACCAGATTAAATTAGAAATAGTCACTTCCCGGGTCCGAACATCCGGGGAGGTGAGGGGGGAGGGGGAATACGGAAAATTGAGGTATTTTTAACTTCCGAAAGGGTGATCGGATCCTACTGAAACTTGATATTTAGAAAGATTTCATGTCTCAGACATGCCACTTTAAATCCGGACCGGATCCGTTGAGTCTGGAGGGAGTTGGAAGGGGAACCAAAATCTTCGGAAACGCTTGGAGTTTAGGGATCGGGATGAAACTTTGTGGGAAGAAGAAGCGCAAGTCCTAGATACGTCATTAACATAACCGGACCGGTCTCGGGCACTGTGGGGGAGTTGGAAGGGGGTCCGGTTTTCCGGTGATCACGCGAGCTAGGACGATGAAACTAACTTGAGAATAGACTAAACTAACTTGAGAATAGTCTTTTCTCCGATCCGATCTTTGCGGGGGGAGTGGAGGGATGGGGAATCCGGAATCTAGTGGCCGATAACCTGCGAACGGGTTATCGCCGATTTGAATAAAACTTGGCAAGTGGAAATAGCTATCGTCTCAGATGTTCCATTTCAAGTCTGGATCGGATCCGATACTTTTGTGGGGGGAGTAGAGGGGGGGGGGGACGGGAAAACTCGTAAACGCTTAGAATCGAGGGATTTAGATGGAACTTGGTGCGGAGAACAAGCGTTAGGCCTAAATATGTGACTGATGGAGCCAGAGCGTATCGCGGCCTCTATGGGGGGAGTTGGAGGGGTTTCCCGGAACTCTGGTTATGGCGAGTTATATTCAGGTTATATTAGTTCTAGATGTGCTAAGTACGATGAGACTTCGCAGGCATATTAGGGACCCTAAATACAATGTCCTAGGAAAACTTCCGTTCCTGGATCTGACCATGTTGGGGGAGTGAGGGAAGGGGAATAACGGAAATTGACTTCCATAAGTTGCGAACGGGTGGTCCGATTCGAGTGAAACTTAATGAATGATAAGAATTGACGACGTAGACATGCAAAACATGCGTTCGAACCACATGCGGCCACTGTTAGTGTAGTTGGATGGGGGGGGGGGGGAGGTCCGGAAACTTTTGACATGCACAAAAACCAAACGGATAGACCGAATAGGATGCAAGCTGGACAGTACTGAGTTTATGCGGCCTAAATTTGTTAATTGGCGTCCGGACCGGATCCAGCCACGGTAGGGGGGGTGCGGGAACCACAAATGTTTTCAAGTTGTATTCGGCCACAGTAGGGGGAGTTGGAGGGGGTGTCCCGGAAACAGTGTTGCTCGCATAGGGTTCAACCCGTCTGGAAATACTAAAGTCGTAAACAATTGTTTACAATCGTTAAAGCACAACTCTCACTAGAAATGATCTTTTCCCAATGAAACGGACCAGAAAAAAACGATTTTGGTAAACATCATTACTTTCCACCTGAAATTAGCGATTTTCTTGTTAGAGCTTGTCAACTCGATCCTGCCTTCCTGCTCTCAAATGCGGCGGCTGGGCGCAAAATGTTCGAAAACTGAACGTGCCGTAGTTAAAAAGTTGGAAAACTAAGCAAATAAAAGAAGTAAAAAAAAAGAAGACTATCATATCCTTATATGTGAAAGAGTTTTCGAAGATAAGCTCCACAAGGGAGCTAGGTACATTATAAAAGGCAGAATAAGCAAGAGGGTTCCTTTAACAACTGGAAACAGTTGTTTTCGATCGTAAGTTTTCGATCGTTTTTTTTTCGTATCCATTCAAACCGAGTGTTCAATTGTTTCCAATCGTTTCCAATTGTTTTCTTTCGGAAACAGTTGGTTTGGTTTTCAAGTCGTGAAATACAGACCTGATTTTTAACAACTGTAACAGGGAAGCTGATTCTTTTTAGCTGTAAGCGATCAAAACACTTTGACTGAAACGGCGAATCTGAAATCCCAACTGTAACCGATTGGAAACAACTGTTTACAGTTGTAATTTTACAACTGTTTACGTTTTTTTTCAAGTCCCTCGTTAAACAACTGTTTACGATCATAGTTGTCTTCGATCGGAAACAGTTGGTTTGGTTTTCAAGTCCTGACACAAAACCTGATTTTTAACAACGGCAGTAGGCTAGGGAAGTTGGTTTCTTGTGAGTTATAAACGATCAAATCTGATTAACTGAAACGGAGAATCTGAAATTCCAATTGTAAACGATTGGAAACAACTTTACAACTATTTACGATTTTTATGGCACTTGCAGCTTCGTGCCATATACCGATCACTTCTCGGTCAGTCTGTCGGTCTGTCAGGCCCCTGTTCTCGAGTTAGGGTACTTCCAGAAGTGCTAGGACGATGAAACTTGGCAGGCATATTAGGGACCCGACCAAACTAACTTAAAAATAGTCACTTCCCTGATCCGAGCACCGTGGGGGAGTGGAGGGAGGGGAAATCCGGAATATTGACGTATGTGTAACTTTTGAAAGGGGAATCGGACCTTAATGAAACTTGATATTTGGAAAGTCATATCGGTGACTTCGTCATCTGATGACTTCGGGGGGAGTTGGAGGGAGGGGGGGCTGGAAATCGTGTGACATGTTCAGAGGGGACGGTGAAACTTGGTGGGAAAAGCAAGCACAAGCCCTAGATACATAACTGACAAGACCGGACCGGATCCAGGACTGTGGGGGGAGTTGGAGGAAGGGTTCCGAAATTTCGGTGATTCCGAGTTAAGATGCTTACACATGTGCTGGGACGATTAAACTTGGCGGGCATATCAGGGACTCGACCATTTTAACTTAAGAACATTTGTTTCTCCGATTTGACCATCGTGGGGGGAGTGGAGGGAGGGGAATCCGGAATCTTGAGTTATGTCCAACCGAGTGTCCAACTTTTGAACGGGCGATCGGATCTTAATGAAACTTGATATTCGGAAATAATTCATGTCTAAGATGTCCCATTTCTAGTGCGGACAGGATCTGGTCAATGTAGGGGGAGTCGCCGGGGGGGGGGGGGACGACAATTTTGTCACACGGTTAGAGTATAGGGAGTGCATCAGTGATAGAACTGGACCGGATTTGGGCACTCTGGGAGGAGTTGGAAGGGGGTCCTGAATTCCGGTGATCGCAATTTAAGATACTTCCAGCTAGAACGATGAGACTTGGCTTGATCATTAGAGAATCAAGATTTGCTTATAAATTGTCACTTCCCAGATCTGACCATCCCGCAAAGTAGCCTACTCATTTAATTTCATCGCAAAGTACAAAAAATACTTTTAAACAAAATCTGCATTTTCATGATCCCCATGAGCTCATGATCATTTTTGCCTCAAGGGTTTTGCTTAGAAGTGAATCTCTAGCACACTTAAAGTGCGCATCTTAACCGAAAAGTAAAAAAAAATACTTTTGATCAAACCATAAACATTCATGATCCTAAAGGACCCAGGATAATTTGGCTTACCGACGAAACGTCCCCATGACAAAACGTCCCCTGGCGAAACGTCCCCGTGACAAAACGTCCCCATGACAAAACGTCCCCGTGTCAAAACGTCCCCGTGTCAAAACGTCCCCGTGTCAAAACGTCCCCGTGACAAAACGTCCCCATGACAAAACGTCCCCGTGGCGAAACGTCCCCAAGCATAGATTTTTAAGTTCGCCTCGAGCTTCAGGTGCATGATTGAGGTAAAACAACTTCACAGTGTGCATTACAGATATGGGAACATTCCTTATAAGCAGGAAAGATCGGACACAGGACCGGTCGCTTCATAAATGTATAGTTTCCAGTAAAAATATGTAGTGTAATCGTAACTGACCAGTTCTACGTCGTTTGAATGAACATGCACAATCTGCATGCAATTTCAGTGAGTTGCAAGGCGGTAATTGCCTTCCAAATGTAGTATTTCGAACCCTATAGTGAGCGCCATCCTTAAAGTTTAACTGAAAAGACAACTTATTTTTGTCTCGTTTAACTGTCTTGCTCCGTTGCAACTAATTTGCTAATGTGGACAAGTATTTAAGCGCTGGCCGGTAAGTGCCTTCCAAACCTTGAATTCTGGATCAGTGTCATTGGAGAATCCAGTGCATGCAAATATAACTATTTAATTGTAGGTCGAAAGTGCCCCCAAAATCTGCAATGGCACATAGCCGGCCGAGTCCCGTCCCTTCTGAGACAAGTAGCCTAAAGAGAAAAGCTAAACAAGTCCTAGTTTGCTTACCTTCATGAAACAAATTCATAGGTGGATTCGGATCATTGGGCTTTAAGCTTTTTCAGTTGGTAACAGCCTATAGCTCATTTTGTAGCAGTCGCCAAGTGATTAATAAACCCTAAATTGCTCGGGATAACATTTATATACCTAGGCGATTTTAATCCCTTATTCCCATGCCGTGGTCCTAAATTATTCCGCTTTGAGAGAATGTCGGCCTGGTGTAAATCTATAGCCGGGGACGTTTCGCCATGGGGACGTTTCGTCAGGGGACGTTTTGAGTGGGGACGTTTTGTCACGGGGACGTTTTGTCGTGGGGACGTTTTGTCATGGGGACGTTTTGGCATGGGGACGTTTTGTCATGGGGACGTTTCGACGGGGACGTTTCGACAGGGGGCGTTTCGAATGGGGACGTTATGTCGACAACCCGATAATATTTGCCTCAAGGTTTTGATTACAGATGAATTTCTAGCGCCCTTAAAGTGCGCATCATCACAGCCAAGTGCAAATTTGTGTTTTCTAAGGGTTCATCGTCATTCTTACCTCAAGGCTTTTGCTCACAAATTAGCACAACAAACCCATGAATCGGCGAATTCCTACTTTCATCCTTTTACCAAGCCTTGCAAGTGCCATTTGAGCATTAAGATGATTCTTGGGAATGTAGTAGTCCAAAACTGTCCGTAAAAGAAAGTTCTCCATAGTCATTTTCATTCAGAATTAGGGAGGATTTTTTTTTTTTTTGCAAGAAAACGTGGGAGCAAAGGGATCTGGAATTAATGTGTGACTTTAGACCGGTTTAAATGCATGGATTGGACACCCGTACAGTAAGAAGCGGGAACCCTTATCCACTACATTTGTTGTTCGGAGCTGGTCATACTAGTCGGGAAACGTTTGTTTTTCGTCGGTCATCGACCCAACGACCCAACCCAACAACCATGGACTTACTTGGCATTTCTCGTAAAACGTTGACAGCTGCAGAATTCCTAGAAACGGGAAAACAGATGCGCATGTGTGGTGTTTGACCTTTGGACGTGGGTTTGACTCGGGTTTTAAAGTAAACGAAAGGGAAAGGAGAAGTCAAGCTTCTCATTGGGGTTGCGTAACGCCTTACGAGATCCAGGACTTGGGTAGTTTGTGTCCGTAAATTGGAGTTATATGGGTGGGATTATTTGGAATTATTTTGGGTGGTTCCAAAAATCACCACGATCTTTTTGCCCACTCTCACAATGCCCACGCCCAGAATGGCCGCGATAAAAGCGCCCATGGTTCAAAATGACCATGATCACAATGCCCACGGCCCAAAATGCCCACGGTTTAAAATGCCCACGACTCAAAATGCCCACAATTCAGGTTGAAGACTCCCGAAATCGAAATTGTCGAAAATGTCAACGGGCCAAAATTTCGACAGTTTAAAGGGGGAGGTCAAAATGTCCAGGGACAACGGACAACGAGATTACAAGAATATTGAAAGAATTACAAGATATTGAAAGGGATTATTGAATTGTCGATCAAATCAGAATTATTTGCGTGAAAGTACGATGGAATGCCATATATATTTGTTCCAGCACATAAAGTGCAACTAGGCGATCCAAATCTTGCACCCTAAGAGTTGTTCTTAATTAAAAATAACAGTTTATTCAATCGTGGACATTCTAAATCGTGGCCATTTTGAGTCGTAGGCATTTTGAATTGTGGAAATTTTGAACCGTGGGCATTTAGAGCCGTGGGCATTCTGACCTTGTGCAAAAAGATCGTAGTGATTTTGAGAACCACCCCTGTCAATTCATCAAATAAATTACTCTATAACCTGTTTTGGTATAGGATACGGGGTTGGGGGGTTATAGTCGGGAAGAAGGTAATTAAGGTATAGATAACAGGATAAGGGAGGTGAGGCCCTCGTGAATTACCTCCGACAGTTAAGCATTGGTTGGATTGACCATGGATCGGAATAGTGGCTTACCGACGAAACGTCCCCATGACAAAACGTCCACGCTATTTAACGCCCGACTGGAGGAATTGGGGTGGTTCCCAAAATCACCACGATCTTTTTGCCCACTATCACAATGCCCACGCTCAGAATGCCCACGATCAAAATGCCCACGGTTCAAAATGCCCACGATCAAAATGCCCGCGATTAAAATGCCCACGACTCAAAATGCCCACGACTCAAAATGCCCATAACTCAAAATGCCCACAGTTCAGATGTGGAACACCCAAAATCGAAATCGTCCGAAATGCCGGCGGCTTAAAAGTGCCGACAGTTTCCAAATGCCAACAGTTCAAAATGGTCACAAGGGAGGCTAATATCGTCTTGGTTCGAAATGCCGACGGCTGAAACTGTCCACAGGGGAGGTCAACATCATCCTGGGAATGCGGACTACGAGATTACAAGGGGTAGGATTAATCACGGAAAAGATTTTGAAAGGAATTGTTTAATTGTTTCTTGAAGAACGATCCAAAAAGACTTACCTTAAATTACCTTAAATCGCACTGGCCGGCGAATAAGGTTGGGTGAACATCCTGTAGATTCGCCGGTTGAGTGATGGAGGTGGAAGTGCGTTGACTAGTTCCGTTGAGTAGATCCACTGGCCTCCCAGTGTAGTTTCCAAGGGGGTTTTTCTTAAAGAAAAGTTCCAAGGGGGTTCCTTATCAGGCAGATGCTTCCCTCGAGAAAGCACAGCGCTTTTGCGGCAACTAACCACGAGCCAATACACATGTTTCTTGTCAGTATTTTACCAGAATTTTATTATAACTGAGATTATACCAGTTCAACATATTATCATCGTCATTCTGATACTCCGTCTATTATACTCTCCCCGTTGCTCACTCACCCCTAACATAAGTTTACTACGTTCTGAAAACCTCAAATAATCCAATCGTGGGCATTCTGAACCGTGGGCATTTTGAGTCGTGGGCATTATGAGTCGTGGGCATTATGAGTCGTGGGCATTTTGAGTCGTGGGCACTTTGAGTTGTTGGCATTTTTAGTGGGCATTTTGAGTCGTGGGCATTATGATCGTGGGCATTTTGAGTGTTAGCCGGTTGAACAACATATATCAACCCCTACTAAGCTTGAACAACATATAACAACCCCTTCGATCTTCGATTACACTAGCTCTATCCAACGTTCATAGATTGGGTGGTTCCCAAAATCGGCTAACACTAAAAATGCCCACGATCATAATGCCCACGACTCAAAATGCCCACTAAAAATGCCAACAACTCAAAATGCCCACGACTCAAAATGCCCACGACTCAAAATGCCCACGACTCATAATGCCCACGACTCATAATGCCCACTACTCAAAATGCCCATGGTTCAGAATGCCCACGATTGGATTATTTGAGGTGTTCAGAACGTAGTAAACTTGAATTAGGGGTGAGTGAGCAACGGGAAGAGTATAATAGACGGAGTATCAGGATGACGATGTATCAGAATGACGAACTGGTATAATCTCAATTATAATATAATTCCGGTAAAATACTTACAAGAAACATGCCGCAAAAGCGCGGTGCTTTCTTGAGGAAGCCTCTGCCTGACAAGGAACCCCCTTGGAACTTTTCTTTAAGAGCTTTAACTTGCTGGTCTTTTGGATCGTTCTTCAAGAAATAATAAAATAATTCCTTTCAAAACCTCTTCCGTGATTAATCCTACCCCTTGTAATCTCGTAGTTCGCATTCGAAGGATGATCTTGGCCTCCCCTGTGGACAGTTTCAGCGGTCGGCATTTTGAACCAAGACGATATTAGCCTCCCCTGTGACCATTTTGAACTGCTGGCATTTGGAAACTGTCGTCATTTTTAAGCCGCCAGCATTTCGGACGATTTCGATTTCGGGTGTTCCACATCTGAATTGTGGGCATTTTGAGTCGTGGGCATTTTGAGTCGTGGGCATTTTGAGCCGTGGGCATTTTAATCGTGGGCATTTTGATCGTGGGCATTTTGAACCGTGGGCATTTTGATCGTGGGCATTCTGAGCGTGGGCATTGTGAGAGTGGGCAAAAAGATCGTGGTGATTTTGGGAACCACCCCCCAAAATCACCACGATCTTTTTGCCCACTATCACAATGCCCACGCTCAGAATGCCCACGATCAAAATGCCCACGGTTCAAAATGCCCACGATCAAAATGCCCGCGATTAAAATGCCCACGACTCAAAATGCCCACGACTCAAAATGCCCATAACTCAAAATGCCCACAGTTCAGATGTGGAACACCCAAAATCGAAATCGTCCGAAATGCCGGCGGCTTAAAAGTGCCGACAGTTTCCAAATGCCAACAGTTCAAAATGGTCACAAGGGAGGCTAATATCGTCTTGGTTCGAAATGCCGACGGCTGAAACTGTCCACAGGGGAGGTCAACATCATCCTGGGAATGCGGACTACGAGATTACAAGGGGTAGGATTAATCACGGAAAAGATTTTGAAAGGAATTGTTTAATTGTTTCTTGAAGAACGATCCAAAAAGACTTACCTTAAATTACCTTAAATCGCACTGGCCGGCGAATAAGGTTGGGTGAACATCCTGTAGATTCGCCGGTTGAGTGATGGAGGTGGAAGTGCGTTGACTAGTTCCGTTGAGTAGATCCACTGGCCTCCCAGTGTAGTTTCCAAGGGGGTTTTTCTTAAAGAAAAGTTCCAAGGGGGTTCCTTATCAGGCAGATGCTTCCCTCGAGAAAGCACAGCGCTTTTGCGACAACTAACCACGAGCCAATACACATGTTTCTTGTCAGTATTTTACCAGAATTTTATTATAACTGAGATTATACCAGTTCAACATATTATCATCGTCATTCTGATACTCCGTCTATTATACTCTCCCCGTTGCTCACTCACCCCTAACATAAGTTTACTACGTTCTGAAAACCTCAAATAATCCAATCGTGGGCATTCTGAACCGTGGGCATTTTGAGTCGTGGGCATTATGAGTCGTGGGCATTATGAGTCGTGGGCATTTTGAGTCGTGGGCATTTTGAGTCGTGGGCACTTTGAGTTGTTGGCATTTTTAGTGGGCATTTTGAGTCGTGGGCATTATGATCGTGGGCATTTTGAGTGTTAGCCCATAGATTACGCGCTCGTAGGGCCGGCAATCGGTCGACAAATTTTGTGTCCGGTTTTTGTCGGATTCCGGTGAACTACTTGTCCGGTCAGAAAATAACCGAGTTCAGATTCAGCATGCTCCTTACCCCTAAATCAACTATCTCAATAGCTTTCCAAATTTTTTTTTTGCCCCTTAATTTCAAATCCCTCCCCCACCCTCAAATATAGGACTACAGAGCCCACCTTCGAACTTGACTTGTAATTTGACCCAAAGGGTCCTCCCACCAAGTTTTATGAAAATATCTCAATTCCCTCGAGAGTTATCGTGCTGACAGACGGACAGGCTGACAACTTTTGCGATGTCATAGGTATCCCTCCACTTACGTTATGGGATCCCAAAAAGGACATCGTGAATCAGTAAAAACTATTTGTTCTTGCTCAGGTTGGATAGCCCGATCGCTATTCGGTCACAATCGCGTGAATCCATTTGTCTGATAGTCGTTTGAATGAAAAGTATTTCCTGATAATTCTCACCGAAGGGTTTATTGGGGTGATTGTACAGAGCGGAAGTCTGCCTCAGGAAGTCCAGCACGGTCCAGCAAACATCCCCTTTGGGACCCATCGTCAGCGTTGATCTTGTTTCTTGTTGAACGTGAAAGTGATTGGATGTCACCGGTTTGGCCTGCGCTCGCTCATGATACTTGCCTCTTTGTCGTCTCAATCTCAAACGATGACTCAAATGGGTTAAAACGGTTCAGTTTTCGGTCCAACTCGAACCCTGTCAGACGTGAAAATTAGCGCACGCAACTTCTTGGAACTGAGCAGAAGCAAGCGTGAATCCTCGAAGATCTCTCAACGAAAACAAATTGGGTAAGAAATATGTATAGAGATGTAGTTTTGAGAAGCTTTACTTTTTATAAGAAAATTTGCCGACAGTCATAAGCCAGGTTTGTTGGATCGACGATTAGAGCAGAGGCTGGGAAATCCGGGGGGGGGGGGGGACAAAGAACGCAGCTAATTTACCGAAATTTGTATAAGCCGGACTGAGGAAGGTTTCGGTTTCCGTTTTAGAGACCCGAACTTCCGGAATGACGATAATTAAGAATATTCGGTATTTAGTTTATCAAATAGATAGGCTATATTATTAATTTGACGCAAAACTTTCCTCAGTATGTATTCCCCGGGAGTTTCACTTCAGACGCTCAATCAATTCATGGCTTCAGTTTCCCGAAATAGCCTAGTCCTTCTTTTTAAGCCGCAGCATCCCATTTCTATATTAGAAATTTTGTTCACTGTAAAATAACTATGAACAACACGAACTGAAAATTTGCCCAGGCATACAGGAGGGGTATCCAACCTCAGACAAGATTTCAAATTTCCAGAGAAGTCTTTCCTTCAGAATAATCCATCTGGCTTAAAAAGGAACCAACAAATATGACAAAAAGTACCCGACTGAAGCTAACTGAATGGTTTACATATTGGATAAATAAATATTGCTTCAAATTTTCTAGTTAAACATATTTTACTTTTCAAACAAGATTACTTCATTCGAACCTCACCTCGATTGACTTAAAAATGATGAAAAAGGAAGAGTTAGCAAAGTCAATACGCAGAAAACAGCTTTTCAAAACAGCCACAAAATGGAGAAAAAAGGCACAGAATTTGAATATTTTTGGACACATGACTTTGTAAAAGTCATATTTTGCCTCTTGACTGTCAGGACAGCTTGTACATTTCATTTTAACATTTTTGCGGCCAAAATCGAGGTAGTGTAAAAACAAGGTCAGGTACCCCTCCTGTATGTCTAACCTATGGTTCACACTGCTGCGATTTCGCGCAAAATTCTGCGTCGTCCGACATACGACACAAATCGTACGACAAGTGACGCAGAACTGTGCGTTTTGTCGCAGTGTCGTATGCGTTGAAAAATTTCAACTCATCCGACATAACGCATGCGATTTTTTGAGGGAAAGAAAGATCAAAGATTAGTTAATTTTCAAGACTAAAAATTGCTCTACCTTGTTCTGACTGTAATCCTAGGATGGCTGAATGCAAATATCTTCTGAATAAACTTGTATTAACCTGTTTTGAACAAGATGACCTATAGGTTTTGACTGAAAATTTCCTTATGCTGGGTGGTATTTAGAAGTGTAATCTCCCCACATCTTCAGAGGTCGTTTCCCCAAGGACTCCTTTGTCTGTTTGCAGATTACTCTCGATGAAAAATTTCATTTTCCTTTTGCGTCTGCGTGGTGGTGAGAACATCCGTGCGATTCTGTCGCACGTCGGAACAGCAAAGAAAAAATCGTGTCGCATACGACGTAGCAGTGTGAACCAAGGGTAAGACAAGAGCCTTCCGCCAGTGTCATGTCTCAGCGATCCTTTCCCTCTGCCTACTTTCCCTTTCCCTCTACCTACCAAGAACAGAAGTGGATGAATGAATGAAGATTATATTAATAGCAAAAAAAAACACTTAACGTCACTAAAGACGTGCTTACATTTAGCTTAAGCCCTCTTTAAAAAATGTCACATCTTAACGAATTTAGCTTCATTTGTCGTATCAAGAATTATGAATATCAGGGAATTTTATTTTCTACAAACTTTGAAAATGTCCGCTGGGATCTGAGACGGCTAACGGCTCTACGCCGTCTATTCGAAAATGGCCATGTTCCTCTGTGTCACAGCAAGGAGTGCATTGACGATTACCGGTACTATTTCCTATCCCTGCAAATTAGTTTCTCCCCGGACATACAGTTTGCGCGGAATCAGGCCAAACCCGGAAATTTGTTAAAAGTAAAAGCCCGTAGGGAAAAAAGGTACCCGGATTCCCGTAAAGGTGTCCGGAATTTTGGAGGGCACGGAAAACGTAACGGAAATCCCGCCTGAGGAGTCTTGTTTCCTGGAATTCCGCAGTTTAACGCGGAATTCCTGTCAAACCGCGGAATTCCGGGACGTTTTCCGTGCCCGGAATGTTGTTCCAAAATTCCGGACACCTTTACGGGAATCCGGGTACCTTTTTTCCCTACGGGGGTTTTACTTGAAGTTGATCGAAGGTATGAATGAGGGGTAGAGTGACATACTAAATCCGTATATGCAAATTATTTTCTCCTCAAACATTCAGTTCGCCCGGAATCCGGAAATTTGTTAAGAGTAAAAGTTTTAATTGAAGGTGATTAGAAGTTTGATGCAGGGTCAAGGAATAAGGAGACATATTGGAATATAGCCTACTTGAAGTTGATTAGAGGTTCGAAGCCAGTCTTGTCAAGTGCATAATTTCCAAGCCAAGTTTCATCGTCCTATCGCATCTGGAAGTACCTTGAATCGCGATCGCCGGAATTCCGGACCCCCTCCAACTCCCCCGACAATACCCGAACCCGGTCCGGTTCTGTCAATGATGTATCTAGGGCTTGTGTTTGTTCTTCCAACCAAGTTTCATCCCAATCGCTCCACTCTAAGCGTGTCACATTCTCCCCTCCACCTCCCCCAAACATTCGTCGGATATACATCCAGAATTTAAACAGGACATTTGAGACATGAGGTCTTTCCAAATAACAAGTTTCATTAAGATCTGATCACCCGTTCAAAAGTTATACATACCTCAAGATTCAGGATTCTTCCCCCTCCACTTCTCCCATGATGGTCGGATCAGGGAACTGACTATTTCTAAGCCAATCATGTCTAGTCTCTAATTTTCAAGCCAAGTTTCATCGTCGTAGCACGTCTGGAAGTACCTTAACTTGCTATCACCGGAATTCCGGACCCCCTCTAACTCCCCCTCATAGTGCCCGAATCCGGTCCGGTTCTGTCACTGATGTATATAGGGCTTGTGCTTGTTCTTCCCACCAAGTTTCATTCCGATCGCTCCACTCCATGTGTGTCACAAGGTTTCCGGTTCCCCCCTCCGACCCCCCCACCTTCATCGCATCCGGTCCGGACTTAAAACAAGACATCCGAGACAAGTGGTCTTTCTACATATCAAGTTTCATTTTGATCCGATCACCCATTCGGAAGTTATACATACCTCAAGATTCCGGATTCCCCCTCCCTCCACTCCCCTCACTATGGTCGGGTCGGGAAGTTGACTATTTCCAGGTTAATCTGGTCGGGTCCCTGATTTGCCTGCCAAGTTTCATTGTCCTAGCCCACCTGGAAGTAACTGAACTCCGTATCTCCGGAATTCCGAAACCCCCCTCCAACTCCCCCACAGTTCATGAATCCGGTCCGGTTCTGTCAATGATCTACCTAGGGCTTGTGTTTGTTCCTCCCACCAAGTTTCATCCCGATCGCTCCACTATAAGCGTTTCACATGATTTCCGGTTCCCCCCTCCGACTCCCCCCACATTCATCGGATTTGGTTCGGACTTGAAATGGGACATCTGAGATGTGACGCCTTTCCAAATGTCAACTTTCATTTAGATCCGATCACCCATTCGAAAGTTATGCATGCCACTAAATTCCGGATTCCGGCTCCCTTCCCTCCCCCACGATGGTCGGATCGGGCAAGTGACTATTTTCAAGTTAGTTTGGTCGGGTCTTTAATATGCCTGCCAAGTTTCATCGTCTTAGCACATCTGGAAGTACCCTAACTCGCAAACACCGGACTGACCGACAGACCGACGGAAAAGTGATCGGTATATGGCACTTGGCCGGAATGCAAGTTCCATAAAAAAGGTCCCTCAAAGGCCATTCGGCTTATTAAGACGGACTATTTTTCTGTTGACTGTGTTGGACAAAAATATTTTTAAACTGAATTGAACTTCATAAGAGAAAGGGGATTACTAGACGACTAGCAGAGAACATAAAAAATCGTTGAAATCTACTTAAAAATGTCTTAACTGTAGCTGCTGCTATACCTGAAATTAATCAATTCGGGGTAGGCTGCTATGGCAACCATCTACTTACCAACCAAAATGGAACAAATCTAAGAAAATTGCTCTTTAATTTACAGTATTTTGTCTATATAGGGACTCCAGCCCATCCGACGAAAACGCAAAAGGGTATGAAAAGAGCAATTTAACTTTCTAGGTAGCCTATGGGACTTCCGGATTTGAAGACTGATTTATCCATGTTTGATAACTATTCTGAGCCTGTAAATGATTGAAAACAGTTCGCTGGAGCTTTGTTAATTGTATAATTACAACTTTGTAAAACAGTTTCATCAGAAATGGGAGCTTGAAGGCTTCAAACTTTCAGTACAAACGCGATTCGTGCTTCCTGTTGGTTAATGGATTAAAAAAAAATGTCATTACCGACCAATAGGATGCGAGACTACGTTTTTATTTACAAACTGTGAAGCCTCCAAACTCTCATTATAAAGGAAACTCATTTTCAAAAGTGTTATTATACTAACAAGAAATAGCTAGATTAAAGGTCTCCAGCAGCTCACTTGCTCAGAATGGTTACCAAACGCCGATAATTTAGTCTACCTCCTACTGTTAATTTTTGTGTTATGCTTCCTGTGATGATGGTGTAGAAATATCCGTTTCGTCGGGTAGGGTGCAATCTCTCTATTCTGACTCACAGATCTTTCCTTCCGAAAAGTGTAAAAATCCGCCGGGATAATAAGAGCCGCTAGATTTCGCCGGGACTCCACTTGTGTAAGGCGTAAACCAAAAAACGGAATTTGGAAAAAACAGGTAAAATAAAAACAAAAACGGCCAAAACGGTCATATAAAAAAACAGAACAGAAAGAGAAACGGCACTTAAAAAATGGTTAGGCTACCTGTTTTCTGTTTTTCTGTTTAAAAAAAACAAAAACAGAATAGAAAACGGTAGTAACAAGACCAAAGGTTCCGATGGGATCCCAAAATTTCAATATTTGATAGGTTTTGTCTTCGCCAGATCCAGTCTTCGCCAGGCCAAACAGCTAATCATTAAGAAATCCAAGCTCAGATATGGATTCAGCATGTGCGTTTACCTCTATAAGCCGATCGAAACGATCCTAGCTTACTTCTGTGAATTTTGCGGTTTTGGCGAAATTCAAGAACTACTTGCCCGGCGAAAAACTAAAGCTCAAAAACGGATTCAGCATATCTCCTTACCCCTATAATCCAACATCTAATCAACTTCAAATACAACTTTAACTTCTAACAAATTTTCCGGTTTCAGCCGGATTCCGGACGAACTATATTTCCGGCTAAAGAGTGATTGTCATATACGGATTCTCCATCTCCTCTTACCCCTAAATCTATCGTCTAATCAACTTCAAATAAAACTTTTACTTTTAACAAATTTTCCGGTTTTGGCCGGATTCCGGGCGAACTACTTGTCCGGCGATAAAATGGTTTTCGTATTCTTGTTCAGCATGCCTTCTTACCCCTACATCAAACATCTAATCAACTTCAGATAAAACTTTAACTTCTAACAAACTTTCCGGTCTTGGCCGGATTCCGGGCGAATTAATTGTCCGGCGAGAAAATGGTTTTCATATTCGTGTTCAGCATGGTTTCTTACCCCAAAATCAAACATCTAATCAACTTCAAATAAAACTTTTACTTTTAACAAACTTTCCGGTTTCGGCCGGATTCCGGGCGAACTACTTGTCCGGCGCGAAAATGGTTTTCATATTCGTGTTCAGCATGTCTTCTTACCCCATAATCGACTATCACATTAGCTGTTTAAAAATATTTTGCTTGTCCCTTAATTTGAACCCCCTCCCCCACCCCTAAATGTAGGGCTACAGGGCCCATCTACGAACTCGACCTTACTCTTGACCCAAAGAATGCTGACACCAAGTTTCATCAAAATATCTCATTCCCTTCGAGAGTTATCGTGCTCACAGACGGACGGACGGACGGACAGACAGACAACTTTTGCGATGTCATAGGTATCCGTCACTAACGTTTTGGGATCCCAAAAAGACAGAAACAGAAACTGTGCCGACCCCTAATTTGGACGCGATTCATCAACTAAACACCACTACGGTGTCGTTTATGTTTATTTCCAAACGGCCGAATAGGTTAACGCGCCGAACTCCCGAGCGAAGGGTCGCTGGTTCGAGTCTCGGTGGTGCCGACCGTTCAGGGCGAGGGTTAGTGGCGTTTTCCCGTAAGACAAGCCAAAAGTATTTTATTTAAATCATTTTATTTAAATATTTACCGTCCCCTTCTTCTTATCCTAATAAAACCCAAACCGAAACTCTATATTTGTTAACTAATATTTTGCCTGTTTCAGAATTATTCACTCTTCATTCTTTCTTATTTAAGATAAAATATGACCGGTCTGAACTGCCTTCGTATTTTCGTTCAAGTAATTTTTTCCCTGACCAACCTGACCATGATTATGAAACCCGTCACAAATGGAAGATTCAGCACCTTAAATTAATCACTGAGAGATCGCGGTTCTCGCCTTATTTTTCGATCACGGGATCATGGCGTCTTTATCTACAATATATCGACTGCAGCAAATCTCTTCCAAATATTAAGAAACAACTTCATTCTATACTTATAAATAGATTCAAGAACCAATTATAAATTCAAATTTAAAGTAAATCGTTAACTATTAAATTTTTTGGGTGGATTCCTCATAAGTTGCCGGCCTTTGGTTACCCTTGCTTGCGCATCGTTGTTTTTTTTTGTGGGTTTTCGGGTTGATCTTTGCCGAGTGTCGGTGTGTTTGAGGGGCGGGTTCCCGTCTAGTGGTGAGTCATAGAATTTACTTATTTATATGATTGTTATATGTTAAATATTTTTGTTCTTTTATTGTACCGGGTTTTGGTCAATCGACCTTGTGTCTCCGGCTTAACCCTATGTATGATGACTTTTATAATGAAGTGTAATTAAACCTTGAACCTTGAAAGTCCACCCAGCTTCAAATGGGTACCTAGATAAATATAGGGAAAAGCACGGGAAGTGTCAAATGATTCAGTGGCGCCATTTGAGGGGGGCAGGGGGGGGGGCCATGGCCCCCCTCTGAATTTTAAAGGGGCCCAAAATCCGAGGTTTATTTGTTTATATTCCTTGTTGTTTGACGTACTAACATAATTGCGTTTACCAAATCGTGAATTTCGACCTACAAGATACAATTTGTAATCTGATTTTGAACCAAAATCTTTGTATTTTAGCAGAAAACAGGCTGATTTTTTTTAAATTTTGCCTGCGGCGCACAGTTTCAATATAATATGGTGTTGAAGTCTCTGCATCTTAGCGATACACAGGTTGATTTTTTTAAAAATTGGTCCTTTCAAGGAAGGTTTCAACAATATAAGCGTTCGGAATCACATCTTTTTATACAAATTTATTTTATTCTGGATGACCACCGCTTGTTTTGTAAAGGGCTGCGTGGAATAGCACAGACAGGGTCCGAAAAACTTTCACTCTGTTTGAGAGTTACCGTGCAATGCGAGGTGCAATGGCCACAGGGGGAAGCCATTGCTTTCATTTAGGATAAAAAAAAATGCTCTGATCGTGAATGTTTGATGAAAGTTTGCCTGCGGCGCCTTTGTTAGTCTTTTCTATACAGGCCTGGTCGAAGGAGCATGTCATTTGGGTGTGGTTTTGAAGCTGAAATTTTGTGTGCGAAGTGTTTTAAAGATGTTAACCCCATATCCAAATTCAAAAGATTTCATGAATCAAAGGTATATCTGGATAAAACTTCGAGAGCATCAGCTCAGAGAGTTGAAAGGGGCTTATTATGTTATAAGTGCAGGCCTTAAACTCTAGCTCATAGCATCCTTCAGTAACTTTATTTTTATTTTTGAAGGATATTTGAACAATGCGTGACTCTTGCATTTTGCTCCTTATGATATATTCGAAAACCACTTTGATTTTACTCCAAAAGAGCAAATAAATTTTATGTCTGATTACCAAAAAAAAAAATTGGGATAGGGGCCCAAAATGGATTTTTTGCCCCCCCTCTGAGGTTTTCTGAAATGGCGCCACTGAAATGATTTGCCCCCAACGGAGTGTCAGGAGATCGGCACCTGCGCTACGCGAACCTTAACCGGTTTGCATGCGAAAGTTTACTTTTTTTTTTATGGCACTTGCAGCTTCGCTCAAGTGCCATATACCGATCACTTTTCCGTCGGTCGGTCTGTCTGTCGGTCTGTCGGTCGGTCCGGTGATCGCGAGTTAGGGTACTTCCAGATGTGCTAGGACGATGAAACTTGGCAGGCGTATCAGGGACCCGACCAAACTAACTTGCAAATTGTCACTTCCCCGATCCGACCACCGTGGAGGGAGTAGAGGGCGGGGGAATCCCGAGAATTTAGTATTTTTTGTAAAACCCCTACCCCTTTCTACACACTAGTAGGTCTGCGCGCGGCGTGACGTCACTGTTTGCATCGGATCACTCTGTTAACATTGGAAAGAGCTAGTGCATTCGAGGGTCAAAGGGGTTTGTATATGTGGTGCAGTGCGGGGGAATATTGAAAATTGAGTGTCGTGTAACTTTCGAACGGGTGATCGGATTGGGACGAAACTTAATACCTGAATGAATGACATATCTCTGATGTTCCATTTGAAGTCCGAACCGGATTCGACAGCTATGGGGGAGTTGGGGTGGGGGAAGACCGGAAATCTCGAGAAACGGTTATAATGGAGGGATCGGAGTAAAACTTGCTGGGAAGAACAAGAATCTGCTCCAGATAAATCTTTTACACGTTTGGACTGGACTCGGACACTTGGGGGGGGAGGTGGAGGGGAGTTTCCCGGAATTCTGGTGATGACGGTTTTTGGGATTTTCACGACGAAACTTGGGGGGCGTATCAGGGACCCGATCAAACTGACTTGTAAATAAAAATTCACTCGATCCGATAGTCGTGGGGGGATCGGAGGGAGGGGGAATCCGGAATATTTAGCCATGCGTAACTTTGGAACGGGTGATCGGATTCGAGTGAAATTTAATAACTGAACAGAGGGCGTGCATGTGGTGATCTTTTTCATGTCCGGACCGGATCCGACAACAATTGGGGGGGGGGGGGAATACGTGACCGGATTGGACTGGAGAGATCGGGATGGAACTTTGTGGGAATAACAAACAAGTCCAAAACTGAACCGGATTGGCTCCGGCGACTGTGGGGGGAGTTTGAGGGGCGGGTCCGGAATTCCGGTGATCGCGAGTTAAGGTACTTCCAGATGTGCTAGGACGATGAAATTTGGCTGGAATATTAGAAATTCGACAAGATTGGCTTAGAAATCGCCACTTTTCAAATCCGACCATTCCTTAAAGTACCAATCATGACCGCAAATTAAGAAAAATACTTTTAAGCAAAATATGCATTTCCATCATCCAAATGAGCTCATGATCATTTTGGCCTCAAGGGTTTTGCTTACAAATGAAGTTCTAGCTCCCTTAAAGTGTGCATCTTAACCGCAAGGTCGAAAAGTACTTTTTATCAAACGATACATCTCAACCCATGATCAGTTGTCCCACAAGGGTTTTGCAAAAAATAATTTCTTGCACCCTTAAAGTGCGCATTTTAACCGCATTAGTGGGAAAAAAAAATACGTTTGATCATACCTATATATCAATGATCCCTAAGAGCCTGCTATCGTTTTTACCTCAAGGGTCTTCCTTACAGATGAATTTCTAGTGCCTTTACAGTGCGCATCATTACAGCCAAGTTCAACGATAAAATACTTTTTCTCTAGCTCCCTTAAAGTGCGCATCTGAACCGCACATACATCTCAACCCTTGCAAGTGCCATATGAGCTTACAGCTCTTGTTTGCTTTGCTTTGGCTGATTAGTGATAAATACTAAAATGTCTAGGGAATCTGACGAAGACCAGATCTCTAAAACACCCGATTGTTTTGATAAAATAGTCCAAGAAATACCACAAATTTTGGGATCCCATCGAAGCCTTTGGTCTTGTTTGTAATGCTTTGGAGTTTCTGAAATTTGGTACGTTCGCTCCAGACCTGTATACTTTTTGTTCTTCTAACCCTTTTGAGAATTTGTGAAAAATAAAAGTTTAATCTTATGTTGATTAGAGGTGGAGTTTCTGAAATTTGGTACGTTCGCTCCAGACCTGTATACTTTTTGTTCTTCTAACCCTTTTGAGAATTTGTGAAAAATAAAAGTTTAATCTTAAGTTGATTAGAGGTTCAATCTAGGGGTAAAGAGACATGCTAAACACGTATATGAAAATTATTTTTTCGCCGGACATGTAGTTCGCCCATAATCCGGCCGAATTCGGAAAATTTGTTTAGTAAAAGTTCTATTTGAACATTATTAGATGTTCGATTCAGGGGAAGAAGACATGCTGAATCAGTATATGACAATCATTTTCTACCCGGACAGATAGTTCGCCCGGAATCCCGCTGAGACCGGAAAATGTGTTATAAGTAAAACTCATACGTGGTAGTGACCAGACTATGGCCCATCTAAGTGTGTACACTCTAAGCGTGTTACGAGATTTCCACTTCCCCTTTCCAAGCCCCCCTTACACAAAATCATCAGAACAGGTCTGGACTTGTTTTATTTAACTCGAGTTCTATTGAAAACGATCACCCGTTTGAAAGTACTAAAGACCTCAAGATTCCGTATTTCTCCTAAATCCACTCCCCCCACGATGGTCAGGTCGGGGAACTGACTATTTCGAAGTTAATATGGTCGGGTCCTTGATACGCCTGCCAATGTTTCATCATCCTAGCCCTAGCTGGAAGTACCTGAACCCCAAGATCACCGGAATTCCAGAACTCCCTCTAGCCCCCGCCCCACAGCAAACAAATCCGGTCCAGTTCTATCAGTGAATGAATGGATGAATTTCATTGACCCACTGAACTAGGCTGGACTACTGAAGTATAACAAAAGAAACTGAAAAGCAAAAAAAAAGAGCAAGCAAGGTACATGAACAAAACATTTACACTTCAACATGGACGGTAGTAGCCTACTCAGACGTCCATCACTTCTGTCCGCACAGATGGGTTATCCAGGGGTGGTTGCAGGAACGAATGATGCGAGCACGGAGATCTTCCACCGCGGTGATAGGTTAATTAACTTTAAATCTATTAACTAATAAGGTGTTGCGCGTCTAAGCGGCAATTTTAGCAAAAATTTAAGGTAGCAAAAAAACAGTGAACGGATGTGTTTGATTTCAAAACGGGTAGACATTTTCCAGAAGGGTTGAGGTAAAGGACGTGAGAAAGGGCTACAGTATTGTAAAATATAGCAATATTTTCCAAAAGGATCGACGATTATTTGCCACTACGGATGCGGACGCCGATCGGAGTTTTTTCCTAGGGCTTGTGCTTGTTTTTCCTACCAAGTTTCACTTCATTGCTCCACTGTAAGCGTTTCACAAGATTTCCGGTTCCCCCCTCCGGCTCATCCCCGCATTCATCGGACCTAGTCCTGACTTGCAATGGGACATCTGAGACACTAGTTCATTTGGAACGGAATATCAGAATTCATTGAGATCCGATCACCCGTTCTAAAGTTAATCACGCCACTAATTCCGGATTCCCCTCACCACACTGAGGTCGGATTGGGCAAATAACTATTTCCAAGCTAATATGATATGCAAGCAAAGTTTAATCGTCCTAGCACAAATGGAAGTACCCTAGCTTGCAATCGTAGCGGTCGGTACGGGGCTTGGCCGAAGGGCTTGTGCCATAAAAAGATACCACAATAACAATGGGGCAAGGGGACGTTTTGTTACATCGACATTTCCTCATAAAATGCCCAAGTTTTCCTCACTTGGGCATTTTATCCGTGGGGCCTTTCATAACTAAGCCAAGACAAAGCTATAGATTTTGCATTGATTTTCATAGTGAGTTAAAATCCGTCTATTTTGCTGGACTGTCCGCAGGTCCGAAATCTGATCTAAAATCTGTCTTGAAAATGAAAGTCAAAGCAAGTCTTCGGAAATCAAAGACACAATCTTATTTCTAGTCCAATGTCTTCTGATTCTTCCTCCGTTGATAAAACGAAGCTCGTCAAAATGCTCACCAACATCCATGGCGATAAGTACGATGTGACCATCGTTTGCTCTGATGGCCTTCATTTGACATCAAACCAGTTCATTTTATCCATGGCAAGCGAAGTCTTCGAAGCCATGTTCAGGAACAACATGCAGGAGGCGAAGACAAGAACTGTGAACATCGAAGACATCAGTAGCGAGACGATGAGCAAGATCACCGATTTTGTGGTATCTGGAAAGCTACCTGAGCTAGGCGATTTATCGAACGACGAGATGGTTTATGCCCTGGACAAGTATGACTTCAAGTATATGAAGAAAGCCATTGGAATTAAGCTTCAAGATATGGACGTTAAAGATTTGTGTAGTTCGTATGAACTTCTGAAGAAGCTCCACATGGAAGAGGACAAGCAGGAACTTGTCAAACAGATTGCGTTTTACATCCAATCTGTCCCGCTCGATGAGGTGGCAAAGCTCGACTCGGATGCGTTCTTGGGGATTGCAGAATCGCTAAGATACCTCATCGGATCCAAGGAAATGAATGATGTTTACAATACCAGGAATAATACTTGGAAGCAATTCTTTAAATTGTATGATGCTTGGCTCATGACCAAGCCTGCTGATGCCGTGCAGCATGCCGAGACCATCCTGAAGAAGATAGAAATTAACTTACTTGATCAGGAAACAATTGTCCAAGTTTTCTCGGCATCACCAGTTCTGGATATCATATCTCCCTGGTTTGCAAAAGTTATAAGAAAGCTCACAGGTCTGGATGTAGAAGAGGTCAGCAAGATAAATGAATCAAGGAGGATTTTTGAGGACCATCGGAATCGATGTACAGGGCAACTCAAGTGTAAAGGCTGCGACTGCAGTGCGACTCTGGACAATTTTCATCCCCGTGAAAGACTTTCAGAGTGTTCTTCGTCCACTTACTTGTGTGGGGTTTGCTTCGAGAAGAAGGTTTTTCCTTCGCAATCCCCTGTTTACGGTGTGGTTGGAAGACTTAGAGGACCATCTCTCCTTTAAAATTCCCGTTTTTTTTTACTCAGTTGACGTTTTTGCACTCTTCTGTTCTGACTCACATTCATTCCGTTGATAGATTCACTACTAAAGCTGTTTTCGTTGCAATTTATGTGACATATTGAGTAATGTAGTGTTTCTTTGTAAATACAGCCTGACGTACCAAAGGTCTTATTGGTTGTTCTAGTTTACCACGCTGCCTATTCCTTTACCAGCAATGGTTGTCGACTTTACTTCTCCTGGGGCTGTTTTCTTTGTCTTTCTTGAAGAATTATAAAGTTGGTCTACGGGGGTTCTTGTCGCCCGGGCTGGTAACCACGGCTAAACTAGGGTCAAAGCTGAAAGGAGATAAATCGGAAAGTATTCCAGCATTTCAAATGTCAATGTCACACCCACCCTAGTTTCAGGTTCTAACCAGGCCTTTGTGCGACCAGAATGAGAGATATCAAGTGGTGCGATTCGGCAGTACCCAATCCCATCGTATCCTGGGCAAAATTTCGATAAAACTTCCGCATGACGAAACATGCCAAGGGAAAAAAAGGCTCTAAATAAAATGTTCCCATGAGAAAACGTCCCCGACTAAACAAACAAGAGTTAGAAGCTGATTTGGCACTTGCACATCCGATTTGTGGGTAATTGTGATCATTTGTAAGCACTATTCGTGCAACAACAATGATCATGGGTCCTTAGAAATCACGTGAATGTACCCTTCGGGAAAGAATTTTAAATTTCTGCACTTGGCTGTGATAATGATATGTAAGCAAAACTCTTGAGGCAAAAATATTGATGGGCTCGCGGGGATCATAAACAAGTCTATATTGCTCAAACTTGCCTTTTGAACTTCAGGGAAATCTCGTGTAATCAAAACCTTGGAGGCAAAAATCATCATGGGTGTTTGGGGATTACAAGTCAATTTTTTTTTTTCGCTTTTCAGTTACGACGCGCATTTAAAGGCAGAGCTGGTAAACTTGTCCAAGACGAGTCCAGAGCTCAAAAAATATCTTGTGGTATTTTTTGTTATTTTATTTACTCCGCTATCACCTCGTGTACTTGGCGGGTAAAAAAAAAATATATACATATAATGCAACCTTCTTTCCAGACTAGAATGTCCACTGATGCTTACATGAGTGAGACACAGAAACTCGTCGAAATGCTCACCGACATGCATGGAACTACGTACGATGCCACCATTGTTTGCTCTGACGGTAATCAGATTGTAGTTAACCAGATCACTTTATCCTTGGCAAGCGATGCCTTCGAAGACATTTTCAAGAACCAACTTCTTGAGGCCAAGGCAAGAAGTGTTAAAATCAAAGACATCAACAGTGAGACGATGAGCAAGATTGTTGAGTTTTTAGAGTCTAGGAAGTTGCCAGACCTCCGCGACCTCTCAAGCACCGAGATGATTCATGCACTTGAAAAATATGACATCAAGTGTATGAAGAAGGCCATTGCAGATAAGCTCCAAGGCATGGATGTCAAAACTTTGTTTAGCTCTTACGAATTGCTCAAGAAGCTCAAAATGAAAGAAGAAAAGAAAAAAATTGCCAAACAAATTGCGTATCATTTTCGCTACATCCAGTTTGACGAGACGAAAAACCTCGACGCTGACGCATATTTGTGGATTGCACAGTCGCTAAAATGCCATCTCGGAACAGAGAAGATGGCTGGTGGTGTCACGTGGAAACGCTTCGTAGAGTTTTATCATGCATGGCTCTTCACAAGTCCAGTTGATGGACCGCAACATGCCGACGATATCATGCAGCTGATAGACATCAACTTACTTGATAAAGAGACAATCATTAATCTCTTCTCAGTATCACCAGTTTTGGATCTTATCTCACCTTTGCTTGCTGCAGTCGTGAGAAGGCTCATGGAACTGGAAAATTTAGCTAAGCTGAAGAAAATTATTCAGGATCACCAGAATCGATGTGCCAGCGGAGCTTTCAAGTGCTCGAACTGTCACTGCAAGGCAACCATCAACAAAATGCATAGTAGGTTATCGTGCGGTCGGTTTCCGTCCGTGTGTTCGGTTTGTCAACAAAGCACGCTTCTTCCAAATAAGATTTTAATGAGCAGATATTCATCCACTCGAGCATCCACTGACGATGCTGTTGAAGTACTTCAACGGTCATGTCTTGAAGAGAGCCAAGGCTTTCGAAGCAGTTTCTGACTCTCAGATATGCCAAATATTCGCAACCGAGATTGGTCTTATCTAAGAGCTTATGTGTTAAGAAAAATTCCTTTTGTAATACAGCCTTAAACGACAGAGGTTTTCACAGATGATTCTGCTTATCGAGTAGGTTCTTCCCTAATCAGAAGCAACACCAAAGGTTTCGATATAGTATTCCAAAAATACTCTTGGGCTTCTTGATCCCTAGACAATCGGGTCTTGCAGATTTCCAGTCTTTGCCTTCCTCTTTTAAGCATGTTGTTTATCTCTAACATGCTGCACGAAAATGTGTAAAAATGATACCGTACGATTGTTTATTGACGGCCAAAGGGCTCTTCTGCTGAGAAAACCAAGTTCAAATTTATGGATTCAGCATGTATGTTTACCCCCTGTTTACCCCCCTACATTTCAGCTTTAATAGTAAAATTCCCAGTTTTAGCTTAATTCCGGGTGAACTAGTTGTCCGGCAGAAAAGTAAAGTTCAACAAGAGCTAACAAGTGCTACGAGCCTCATATGGCGCTTGTTCTGAGTAGGCAGTATGAGAAAGTAGATGAGAACGTCACAAAATACTCCTTACATACCCACCCACCCCCCCGTCGAAAAATACGGTTCGGACTTGACATAGGATATCGGTCGAGATCTGCTCGTAAAGTTCATCGAATTTTACTCGAATCTCAGCGTTCCCGGGAAATTAAACCTTGCGTCGCCTAGGCCAAATCCCCCGGAACCCCAAAAAAGGATCATCTAGGGAAAATGACTTCCCCTTTTCCAAGTTTCTGCCCAATCGATCCACTTATTTGGTCCCTACACGTGTCACACGATTTCCGGAATCCCCCCTCCAGTAAGGTTTGGATACGTAAATGGATCATCTAACTAAGGCCAAGAACAAATAATCAGATAGAACCTCTGTCTTTAGTCCCATGCAGCGACTATGAACACCCCAACAGAACTGAGTGGACCTTGAGCTGATGGCTTTGAGATGATGTTGATACCCATTTACTCATCTCCCTCTTTGCCGTTGCTCACCGCAGAGAAAATAATGCAAGAGGTCTGAAGCCCGTCCATAGAACCAATCGGGTTTTACTTCTACTTTCCTCAAGCCGGCTTCAATGTGATTTAGCTATTTGTAGACGTAAAGAAACGTAACGTGGCGCTAAGCTACTAACCTCCGCTCGTTCGAAGCGGACAGGGTACGGGGAAATATTAAACTCCGCATAGTCATATTACATAGATAGGGAGACGGAGGTTCTATCTCATTATTTGTTCTTGCTAAGGCATCTTCTCCCAGATGTCCTGGGACAGCGTACAGTGGGATTACAAGGGACAGGATTACCATGGAAAAGGTATTGAAATGAGGTGTTTTGATGTTTGTTGATCTATTCAGAATTGCTAGTGTGACAGTGCAGAAGAAATGTCATATAAAATCGATCCAACACGGAAAGCGAAACTAAATCCTCCAGTCAACTTGCACCATTAAGGCAAGAATTGTTCTCAGCTATCAATTAACACTTTTAAGGTCGCTGTTTGGGATTTATTTTTATTTTGTTTGAATGCCGTGGAGAATTAGATAGTAATTAAGGTTATACCAGTTCAAACACGATTGCCGCCATTCTCATACTCGCCCTACTTCCTCTGTTTCTCACTCATCGCTACTTCCAGTTTACTATACACTGAACACCTGAAATAATTCAATCGTGGGCATTCTGAACCGTGGTCATTTTGAGTCATTGGCCTTCTGAGTGCTGGCCAAAGGGCCTGCGCCATCTACGTAGGAAATTCTGAGTACCAGTTTTTGCCTTTTTGCCCCTAGGGAGCATGAGTTGAGTTTATGGTTGTCAGTTCTCAACGTACTTTAACGAGTTGGATGGTTTCTCTAGTGACTTTTCAGCGCAAGATCTTGTTCCGATTGTTTTATTAGTTGAGTTAATATTTTTATCTTTTTCGCAAACTGTTTGTCGGAAAGGATTGTCAGAAAAGAAGCATTCGCCCAGAAAATTGCGTGGAGTGGAAAATAAATACAGGTGAGTGGAAAACCAATTTGAGACCTGGTAGAGCAGCTTTAAAGTTTAACTGAAAAGCCAACTCACGTTTGTATCGTTTAGTTCAATAAACTGAATTATTTGGGTTCTGCAAAGGTATTTGTTGATTTTCCACTATCTGCTCTAGTAGTGACGTCTAGAATATCTACGGCCGTCCCCACAGCAGCAATTCTACTATGACGCGGGAAATTTGAAGGCAGTGGTGAGCTTGGTGAAGACTGCTCAGTGCCTGAACACAAATATTTCGTATATATTCTTCATCAGCATACAACACAGGTACAAGCGCAAGGAGGTACCACAAATCTGACAGGGAAATTCCACTATTTTAAAACTGATTATTCGTGAATAGCGGAGCTACGAAGTAACGCATTCTCGTCGGGTCTTCTAGACTCTTTAAGTGAATAAGTGAGGGGTAACTAGACTGTCTTATCTCGGCCCTTTTCAGTTAAACTTTAAGCTAGAGGTTACTTATAATGATTCGGTATCTTAGCATGGTCCAGTTAATTGGCCATATTCCTGTTCAGCGCTTCCAAACAGACCCGTTTCTGTTAATCCCCAAATGCCTCACCATCAGCAATAATTAACCGACATAGTAAAATAGATCCATCGGTTGATGAGTAGAAAATCTGGAAACTGTTTCGCAGGCAATGTAGGTTTTGCTTATGACAGTGGTAGAAAATGAAAGTTAGCCACTATCTGAATGATCGGACTTTTTACTATGCCTACACAAATGGTGATTGCGAGACAACAATTGGGGGACTGACAGAAGCTAGTCCTCTTGGAGCGCTGAGCTAGAATAAAGGTAAGTTCTCATTGCCCAGAAAATATTTCTGGACAGATTTTTTTTTCTGGCCAGAAAATAAATCTGGGAATCCTGGGTGTTCTCACCAGAATATGGTACGGTACAGGAGTGTCGCATCCTATTGGTTGGTTATAATTAAAGATGCAGGAATTGACCAATAGGGTGCAAGTTGCAATTTTCTGATAAAAACTCAAAAATCAAAATGCTCAAGATCTTATTTCCAAAGAAACTTTGCTCCAGAATCACTTAAAAAAAATATATGGAATATCTTTTTAAATAACTTACCGGTAATAGCTACAAAACGCCGATAATTCAGCCTGGAAAGTCTAAAATCTCATCCCACTCAATGTTAAATTCTTTATTTGTACAGTTTCAGTCTATTTTTCAGTCTATTCAGCTGTACTGATGGGCTTAATTAATTAGTACTTCTATCTACAAAGTCTGGGTATCAACTAACATCCAAAAGGACAACCTTACAACCCGAATACTTATTAATAATAAACATATTTATCAAACTCCCCGAACTAATTAATATTTATACTGACTCTTTCAAACTTGAATTTACTACTCTCATTAAACTTTAATATTATACCAGAAACCTTATTTACAAAATTAATATTTATCACTCGTTAGTTCATATGAAGTCCGAAATCTGGCCAGATTTTTTTTTCTGGCCAGAAAATATCTAATCCAACAGATTGAAAAATCTGGCCAGAAAACACCGAAATCTGGGGAAAAAATCTGGCCAGATTTCTGAAAACGAAAATCTGGCCAGATTTCTGGTTGGTGAGAACAGCAATCTGGGCAATGAGAACTTAGCTTAAGGCGAATCGGTAAAGCGAAGTTGAGAAATACCGTTCTCAGCAGAAGTTCTTAGCAGTTCCGTCTATAAGTGTTGGTGTACCGTATGCAATCCATGGGTTTGGTCCCTTTTCATGAGTAAGACCAAAGGTTTCGATGGGATCCCAAAATTTAATATTTGATCCAGACAATATGGTCTTGTCTTCTCCAGATAGAGTCTTCGCCAGGCTAATCATCTGAGAAAACCAAGTTCAGATATAGGCTGCTTCTACAAGCCAAATCTATTTTGACAAAACTGATCGAAATTTCATGCTTTACTTCTGCCAAATTTCCGGTTTATGTCGAATTCCGAGCAAACTACTTGTCCAGCAAAAAAAAATGAAACTTCAGAAACGAATTCAGCGTATCTCCTTATCACTCAAAAGAACATCTAATCAACTTCAAATAAAACTTTAACTTACAAAAAAAATCGGGTTTCAAAATCCGGACGAGTAAAAAGTGATTGTCATATACAGATTCAGCGCCTCTTCTTACCCCTAAATCTGTCATCTATTTCAAATAAAACTTCTGCTTTTAACAAATTTTCCGGTTTTGGCCGGATTCCGGGCGAACAAGTTATCCGGGTAGAAAACGCTTTTCACATAGGTGTTCAGCATGTTTCCTTACCCCGAGATCGAACATCTAATCAACTTCAAATAAAACTTTTACTTTTAACGAACTTTCCGGTTTTGCCGGATTCCGGACGAACAACTTGTCCGGCGAGAAAATGGTTTTAACCGTCGTGCTCAGAATGTCGACCATCACATTAGCTGTTTAAAAATATTTTGCTTGCCTCTTAATTTGAACTCCCTCTCCCACCCCTAAATGTAGGGCTACAGAGCCCGTCTATGAACTCGGCCTTATTCTTGGCCTAAAGAATCCTCACACCAAGTATCATCAAAATATCTCATTCCTTTCGAAAGTTATCGTGCTTACACCCGGACGGACAACTTTTGCGATGTCGTCGGTATCCCTCCACTTACGTTTTGGGATCCCAGAAAAGGGAGCTACCTAGCACATTAACACATACGATTCTTAGTCGTGTCGAGAATTGTAATTTTCCGTGTAGCTCCTACACGGAAACCGTGTCGTTTGCATTGAGCAGGGCACCTGAAATCTACCAAGCAAAAAGCTAGATTTATTATTATTCTTCCCTTATTTATTCTTGAATCTATTCGACTCCGCATGGTCGTATTACAAGGGTCGGGAGACGGAGGTACTACAGCTTATTTTGTCCTTGGTACGAGACAAGAAATTGTCCGAATCTTAATCAGTTGAGTCACTGTCCTGTTATCTTATCAGATGGATAAGCGAAAGTGTCGTTTACAACTCCACAAACAAGAAGAAACGGAAGACCATGCCATAAAAACTAGCGTCTGCACTTCTGTCGGCAAAAATCCGCGTGACATTGATAAATATTTTTAGTTGACTTTTTGCATTTACTAAACAAAAAGGTGAGGCCTTTATCGCGTCCGGACATCTACCTACGTCTTGAAAGCTATAAACTGCAAAACTTTGGCGAATTTTCAATTTCTCTTCAACGTCCAATTCTATTTTCTAAACTGAAGTAAACTGAACCGCCTCTCATCTCACAAAGTAAATAATCTCTGTGTATCGCCTCAGGGCGAGCGAGTGGAATAAATGGCGCCAATGGTATTCAGTTGTGTCCGATAATTCGACCGATAAACATCTATACCGCTGTGTAACTGAGGTAGTCACATCTGGTAAGTTGATTGTAGTTGACCTCTTTGACTCTTTTCGCCATTTCGTAATGACGAGATTTCACAAATATCCAGAATTGACTTCACTTGCACAGGCATTTCATGTAGTCGTCTTAACAACATTATTTGGTCAAAGAAATTACTCCTAATACTTTACCATACGCGCCAATCTCGTACTTCTCCGTGATGGCAACTCCTACATCCCCCCTTAATGCTTCTCCAGTTCCAGAAACTTCTAGCTCAGCCCTTAAGGTCGGTTAGAGTTCTGGCTGTCGTTATTTCTCGTTATTTCTGTGTCCAAACCGTACCAAAAACCGGTCTTCGACGTTCTGCATCGTAAAATCTGCCGTACAGTATTTAACTTTTCTCCAGTCCTGTGTTTGCGCGGGTTGTCGATATAACGTCCCCATTCGAAACGTCCCCTGTCGAAACGTCCCCGTCGTCCCCATGACAAAACGTCCCCGTGACAAAACATCCCCACGACAAAACGTCCCCACTCAAAACGTCCCCTGACGAAACGTCCCCATGGCGAAACGTCCCCGGCTATAGATTTACATCAGACCGGCATTATCTCAAAGCGGAATAATTTAAGACCACGGCATGGGAATAAGGGATTAAAATTGCCTATATAGATGTTATCCCGAGCAATTCAGGGTTTATTAATCACTTCAGTTTTGTTTTTCACAAGTTTCCTTTTTCCAACTTGAACGGCTTTGAGCCTGAAAAGGACCCTTTGCGAAGAAGGGCCGAAATATAGCTCTACGAAAATTCAGCTGACGTATCCGTTTTGCACTGTCAAATATAATTCGCAGTCAGCTTGGGCTGCAGGAATACTTATCTCGGGAATGTTTCAGAGCTAAGCACTCTAAGCACTAAGCACCCAGGCCCGTCACAAAAGAATCTTATCCGACGCAATTTTTTCTAGACCAGAATGTCTACTGATTCTGCCATGTCAAATAATCTTGTCAAAATACTAAACAACATTCATGGCAGTATGTACGATGTCACCATCGTCTGCTCTGATGGCCTTCAGATCACAGCTAACCAGATCATTTTATCGTCCGTAAGTGAAGTCTTTGAAGCCATGTTCAGAAGCACTATGCAGGAGGCCAAGACAAAAACTGTCAAGATCGAAGACATCAGCAGCGAGACAATGAGCATGATCACTGAATTTTTGGCATCTGGCAAGTTGCCAGAGCTGGACGACCTATCGGAGGACGAGATGATTTATGCCCTGGAAAAGTACGACTTCAAGTGCATGAAGAAGGCCATTGCAAATAAGCTTCAAGACGTGGACGTCACAGATTTATGTAGTTCCTACGAACTACTCAAGAAGCTGAACATGGACGAATACAAGAGGAAACTTGCCAAACAGATGGCTTTTCGTTTTAGCTCATTTCCACTAGATCAGATTACAAAGCTCGACGCGGATGCGTGTTTGTGGATTGCTCAATCACTGAAAGATCATCTTGGAATCAAGGGGCTAAAAGCTGCCGTAGACGTTAGGAAGGACCTCTGGAAGAACTTCTTTGACTTTTACAACTTATGGCTCTGTACAAAGCCAGTCGACGGCGCTATGCATGTCAAGGAAATCATGCAGATGGTCGAGATCAGCTTTGATGAGAAAAGTATGGTACACCTTCTCACAGCATCCCCCATTTTGGATCATATGTCTCCTTGGTTGGCTGCACTAGTCAGAAAGCTCGTTGGACTGGAGGCTCTAGCTAAAGCGGAGAAGGAAGTTCAGGATCACCAGAGTAAATGCATCGGTGGGGCTTTCAAGTGCCCTCGCTGCGATTTCGAGGCAAGAAGCAAACAGTTTCACAGTTGGGAGCTATGTTATGAATCTCGTGCGCAATGTTCTGCTTGTAAACAGGAGATGCTGCTTCCGGATGCCAGGTTTCCAAAGCTCACCATCAATGTTGACAAGCCAAACGAAACTTAGATTTCATCAGGTAAAACTTTTTCGTCTGAAGAAGTATGCTTTGAAACTACCCTTTTTGATTATTTACCATAATAAAGGTATTCAGGAATGCACTACCAGGATTTTTATCTTCAAAGCCCAGGGAACACTGAAGATAGCTTTTCACCTCCCTAAAGGCACGCTATTGTCAGATCTGCTCCAATTTCTCGGTAACCTCCATCCTTGTGATCAAACCACAAAACTTGTCCCCAGACATCCAACAAAACTTAGTTAGTTAGTGGCAAGACCTATGTCTTCCATACATCGGAAAGGGACCTAACTGTAGTAGGCCTGCTCCTCGCTTCGCTCGGGACACTGAAGCAAGACAAATTTGCGGATTCAGAAAAATTGTAGTACTGCTAAGAAACAGTATTTAGAAAACAAGGAAGTTTATGTCCATTTTTTCTATCTTCGGAATATGGAGTTATGGGAGCAAGTGCAATTGCACGACTGATTGAGTTTCAGAAGGGAAGTTACCTATCGCTTGTGGAGCTAGTATCGTTTCTGTTCGAGTGTGTGTCCCTTTTTACAGTTGTTGGCGTTCTTCCATAGTGCTACTTTGCTCTGGCCGCAAGCGTAGTGGGTGGCGCCACGAGTTAGGCCCGTTTCCGATGAGTCGAAAGCATAGGTCTTGCTGCTACGACTTCGTGTTACTTTTCTCACAGTAAAATAAGACTAGGAGTAGCGCAAAGACCTATACTTTCCATCCTTTGCAAATGGGCCTTACTCATAAGCGCCGCCCACTACGCTTCAATTCAATTCAATTCAGTATAATCTAAAAAACATATAACGGACGAGCCGATGGGTTGTTTTTACGTCAACATAAGTCAACATAGTCAATTGTGGTACTTAAGCCAGAGACACTTGCGACTGCAGAAATTTCTAATAAAGCATCAACCAAGGACGCAATGGAGGCTGTATATTTTTATTTGTTGAATATGAACATGTTCGGAATATGAAGTTATCGGAGCCAGCGCTGGTGAATGAACGAATACGTCTCAGTAGGGACGCTCCCTATCGTTAGTGGTGCTAGTATCGCTGTCAATCTTGTCGAGTCTTAGCGCTACTCCTTAGTGTTGTTTTGCTCTGACTTTTCTCTGCTGCCGAGTAGATAAACGCTCATGAACTTTATTTGATTCTTAAAAGATTACTAGAAAGACATCTGATGCTTCAAAACAAGCGCAATAAATTCAAATGACATCGAGGATCCGTAAAAAATGAAAATTATCAAAACACACAATCAAAGACTTTTAATCACTTTTTGGATTTCACTCCCTCTTTTCTCTTTCGTTCGCTCTGCGAGCTTGGATCGACACCGGAAAGATCCCGGGCTTGAATCTGAAAAACGAGAAATCAGCTTAGCCGTAAAAAAAAGGTAGGTAAAGGTATCAGCACTAGCCTTGACAGGCTAAACTGGCGGTGCTGATCTCCGATTCTCGGCCCCCAGCCAGGAGGTGCAATGGGCGTTTGGGGGCCAGCCATCCTGGTGCTTTCGCACACCCTTCCTGTCACCATCCCCAGATTTCTCCAGGTACCCATTTGAAGCTGGAAGAACTTTTGCTTGCTTTACAGGGTTACGTCACAAACCCCCGTCCCAAACCAAACTGTAGGCACAACCGAGACTCGAACAAGCGACCCTTCACTTGGGAGTTGGGCGTGCTAACCATCTGGCCACGGACGTACATCCTCTTTGACTGAAACCAAGGAAGGGATCGACTAAAAAAGAGGCACGGCATGGTGCAGGGGGACGAGCGATAAAAAAGAATAACACCAGTAGGCTACACCGTGCAGTCCCAGGATATCCGTCCTATCCTAACCAGTGCCAAAATTTTCTGGTATTCCCCCGATGTTAAAAGAAAAAGTTCCAACCGTGCGATAACAATTGTTATCGCCCTGTGATAACAACTATTATCGCCCTTGGAAAAAGAGTTTTTAATTTTCCCATGTGTTGCCGTCCAAAAAAGACGGTGTTTTGAAAGCCTGATTTTAGCCACTTTACACCATAATTCAGTCCAGAGGAATCACCTTGCTGGTGAATCAACCTGATGATTCAGGTTGGTTGTTAACAACCAAGAACCATTAGCCTCGGTAAACAGCCATGCCTCACCTCTTAGATCTTGGAAATTCTCATCTTGGAACAGAAGTGGCTTAGCTCACAGCTCATGTGATAAAATCCAACAGGAATTTGGCAAAACCAAACAAAAGCAAAGCACCCTTTCTCTAAACAAAAGCCCATCATGGTTTCTGCGGAATCCAGAACAGCATGCCGGCAGTGCTTTTCAAATATCACGCCAGGCATTACAGTGTTGTCGCTTGCGCTTATTGCGCTGCACAGTGTACTAGTGTTATAATCATTATCGCCCTTGCTTTTCTTCGGGCGATAGCGGAAAATTTGGCCCTTGGGCAGCATGATAGGCTGATATCGCCCGAGCGCAGCGAGCCCCCCTACCCACGGGCCAAATTTCTCCGCTATCACCCTCAGCAAGGGCGATAATATATAATAACACCAGCACACCATGCACTCCCATGATTCAGTCCTATCCTACCCAGGGCCAAAATTTTCTGGTATTGCCCTGATGTTACGAGAGCCAGCCGGGCGGTAAAAACTGAGCCGGGCGGTAAAGATTGAGCCGGGCGGTAAAGATTGAGCCGGGCGGTAAAGATTGAGCCGGGCGGTAAAAACTGAGCCGGGCGGTAAAAACTGAGCCGATCTCCAAAAAAATTAATAAAAGACATCACTTTCAGGAGGAAAAACAAAAAAACACTAATTGGGCAGCATTAAAGTTGCAGTCTAGGCCACCTTGCAGTAGTGATAGCCAACACAAAAAGCGCCATGCAAAAGTACCAAGTGGATTGATATGACGAAGTCAGGATGAGTGCTAACAACCAAGAACCATTAGCCTAGGTAAACAGCCATGCCTCACCTATAGATCTTGGAAATTCTCATCTTGGAGCAAATCTGGCTTAGCTCGTGTGAAAAAATCCAACCAGAATTTTGCAAACCAAAATACATACAACCAAAATATCACTTTGTATCTAAACAAGAGCACGCTGCTTTGTTTTGTAATTTTTGGACCAATCACAATCGCAGAACAGAGCGTGTTCCAACCCTCTAACAGTAGTAACTATTAGTTACTATTTCCGTTCCAGCCTCACGAAAAGTTACTGCGCTGACCGTTTGAACCTTCTTAAAACAGTAACTAATGGTAATTATTTGCTTACCACGCTCAGGAGCGTCGTAAGAGTAGTAACTACGCATTTCTGCAACGTGATTGGTTCAATCAGGCCACGGCCTGATATTCGACCGATAAACGACTCTCCCATGGACCTTGGAACTAGTAAGAGGAAGGGGGATATAGTGTACAACATTTCGGTTCAGGGCAGCAGCAATGTGAATATTAATTTTTGAGAAGATTTGGAATACACAGTTGTTTTTTCTACCGAATTTCCGCCAGGAGGTATCATTGTTCTGCACAGTGTACTAGTGTTATAATCATTATCACCCTTGCTTTTCTTCGGGCGATAATATATATTATCAAGTAGTAGAAACAAACAACAAAGTTAGAGTTTGTAACTCCAGAGCCTAAAAGACACGTTAGAACATTGTTCCTGCCCCTCACTCTGAAGCCTGAAAGGGTTCTTTTAGTTTTCATGCCTCATTCCAGTACTGATGCCTCCTACACTGTCGTGCCGTGCCTCTTATTAGTCGATCCCCCGAAGGAGGGGGGAGGGATCTCCGAACCCCACTTTCCTGGCATGCCAACTGGAACTCTACTGCTTTTTTTCATTTAATCCGAGCGGAGGTTCGAACATTTGGGTGTCTTCCCATCTATATCGTATTCCTGCAAGTTCGGTAGGCCTTGAGAAGCGCCTTAAGATACGCTTTTTTTGCTTACGGGACCTCTCCTGCTTTTTTGTTTCAAATATACCTAGCTCCCTTAGGAATTATAAGCTTTTGAAATCCCTACCTTTCTCTATTGTTTGGTTATATGCCTACGAATTCTTAAAACATTTTCGGCGTACCGAGTTGCGCCCGTCACAATGTCCGCTAAAAACACTTTCACACATACGGATATTATATTTTTGGCGCGTTCAGTATTCAGAAAGGTTTTGCACCCAGCCGCCTATGTCGGAGAGCAGGAAGGCTGGAAAGAGTCGACAAGCGCCATCTGCATATCAGTTGTGTCTGCAGAGACCATTCTTGTTATATCTCAGCGATATTAGTTACGTTTTTGCAGATACCATGGTATCTGTAACTGCCTCTGCAATTAGTCGTTTTTGCAGTTTACCGTGGTATCTGAAACACGGTTGCTCTACAAAAACGACTATTGCCGAAGTGCACTTTTCGAAGTCATCCTCAAAGAATAACTGAAATCCAGTTACATCACAAGTGCTAAACCTCTTTCCGACCACACTGACAAAATAATGGTGTCGATGAAACTGAGATGACCTTTCAGAAACCACGGCTCGCCCGTATGGTATCTGAACACCATGGTAACTGGCTAGATTCCACGGTAGTTGTGTTTTTGCAGATACCATGGTATCTGTTACCACGGTAACTGGATCTGCAATTAGTCGTTTTTGCATTTACCGTGGTATCTGATACCAAGGTGCTCTGCAAAAACGACTATTGCCGAAACTGCTCTTTTCGAAGCCATCCCAAAAGAAAAACTGATTTTCTTTATATACAGAAGTTTAAAAAAAAAGTAAAGGTGTCATCTATCAGCCTTTACAGTCCAAGCCGGCGGTGCTGATCTCCGATTCTCGGCCCTCAGCCAGGAAGTGCAATGGGGGGTTGGGGGCCAGCCATCCTGTGCTTTCGCACACCCTTCCTGTCACCTTCCCCGGATTTCTCCAGGTACCCATTTGAAGCTGGGTGAACTTTGGCTTGTCTTACAGAGTTACGCCACTAACCCCCGCTCGAAACCAAACAGTAGGCACAACCGAGACTCGAACAAGGGACCCTTCCCTTGGGAGTTCGACGCGCTAACCATTCGGCCACGGACGGACGGATATATATATAAGTGCTAAACTTTTTTTTCACCAATTTGGCAGAATTCGATGAAAGTGAGATGATTTTTCATATACCTCGATCAGTTACCACGGTCGGACCGTGGTATCTGAATAGCAGATACCACGATAACTGGCCAGATCTCACGATAACTGCAAAAACGCCTTTTGACCGTGGTATCAGATACCACGAAAACTGCAAAACGACTTTAGACAGTTGTATCAGGTACCATGGTGTCTGCAAAAACGCAACTGGTGACTGCAAAAACACCTTTTGAACGTCTTCAAAAACGCCGTAGCTGTGAAACGCCTTTAGACCATGGTATCAGATACCATGACATCCGCAGAAACGCAACTAATGTCTTTGGGAAATTGCTAGCCAATCAGTCGTCCCTGCACAGACCGTATCAGTGACATGATCCCCAGTCAGTTTACATCCTTTCATATAAACTTTAAAGATTTCTACTTGATACTTGTTCGTTGTTTTTCTTTATAATGCATTAGGCTAGGATTTCATTAATATTTTTTACAAAATAATCTGAATTAGTTAAGCGTCGTTTTTTATGTCACTGGTATGTCTGATGTTTTTAGAAACACGATGTTTCTTAATATTTGACAATAAAATTGTACCTTACCTTATCTTCATGTCTTTTTTTTCTGTTTCCAAATAGGAGAAAATAAAACTTACCAGAAGCTCTTTGTCAGGAACACGGGATAAAAAATCCAAGAATTCATTGTTAGGAACTGAGGTCGGCCTGACCAGCTTTTTTGTGAATTTCACAGTCCCCAATATCATCACCAGCCATCTAACGGGAATCAGGTACAGTAAGAAACTTGAAGCGACGAGAAGAAAAACGGCAAGCCACGACAAAAATGGAACGGTAAAGTTGAAAGTACTGAAAATAGAAAATATCTGTTACGTCATAATCAAGTTCCAGACCCCGGAATATCATATCACATCCTGACCATCCTGTTACTATTGGAAGTTCTTCCGAAGGTTCTGGTCAGTATTTCTCCTGTCCAATGTGTGGAGATGAGAATGAAAGTGTGTTGCATGCAGAGGCGTCACTACTGGGGGGGGGGACGCCCCCCCCCCAATGTTGTCGGCCAGTCGGTAAAAAATAGCCGAGTCGGCGCGAAGCGCCGCGATTTTTAGTAAAAACAATCGATTTTTTTCTTAGAAATAGTCGTTTTTTCTTAAAAACAATAAAAAACAGTCGGTTTTTCGTAAAAATAGTCGATTTTTTCTTAAAACTAGTCGTTTCTTCCTAGAATCAGCCGATTTTTCGTCAACACAGTCGTTTTTTTCTCAATAATAGTCGTTTTTATCCGCAAAAATAGTCGGTAAAAATGACCAGCCAGTCGGTAAATACCTTGCCCCCCCCCCAAACATTTTGGCTAGTAACGCCTCTGGTTGCATGTCATGTGTGAATGTGAAGAATTAAGAGAGCTGAGAAATGAAGTGTTTGGAGAATGCGTGAGGGTGTTTGATGAGAAATGGATGTGTAGTATGATTGGTAGCCGTCAGTTTGATGATGTGAGGAGGCTGGCAAGATTCCTCAGGGTCGCTTTTCAACACCGAAAATTATGCTTTGAGTAGGTTACTGTTTAGATCGTTGTATTTTTGTTTTGTTTATTTTGTTGCCATGGCCTTATGGCTTTTTCTGTGCAATTAAATCTTATCTTATCTTATCTATTGGAAAGGTATGCGACCTCAGGACGGAGTAAAGGAAAGAACGGAGCATGACTTGCGATTGTCAGTTGAGGACCCACTTTCCAAAATTGAACCATCTGTCAACAACAAGGTGACCCAACCAGGCGGTAGAGTTACATATATACTGTTATAGTTCTGATCCAGAAGGAATACCGGAGCTTGAATATCACGAGGGTTTGCCCACTCTCAAAATCGGTGTACACCGGGTGGCGCGCGTGGCGGACGGATGGCGGATGAGTGGCGCGCGTGGCGGATGAGTAGCGCGCGTGGCGGATGGGTGGCGCAACATTGTGTACACCAAGTGACGGAGAGTGGGCAGCCCCTCGGAATATCACTTTTACAAAGTTCGGTGTGGCTGATCCTGAAATCCATCACCAAGATGATCATCCATGGAGCTCCATAATGTCTTGGTTTAATGAATTGTAATGATTTTGGTTGTTCCTGAAGTGCTGTTTCTTTCTTTTTCATTTTTCCAATTAACTCCGTCTGCATAGTGGACGGGTTACAAATAAAATTTAGTCTAGTTTAATTTCATGCTCTAACTCGGTTACTAGCAGCATCGATGGTGTAAAGGGGAGCTCGTTGATTACTCACTGAGTGTGTTTGTCTGTGTGTACGTGTGGGGGGGGAGGGTAAAGGTTAGAGGAACTGACTTACTTTTTCACGCACTCTCCCATAGACGCAACATAGCCTATGGAATTCTGGACGGTCTGGGTCACTTCTTGAATCGCTTGAAGTCTCATCTTCAAACTCTTCTTTTCCTCCTGAAAATAGTACCAGGTCAAAGGGGTCACGTCAGTTCGCCTTCAAAACCCATCACTACGGCCAAACGTCCCGGCAGGTGGCCCACCGATTATTGCCCAGCTTAGCCGATCAGGGGTTTCCGGAGACATGGTCGCAGATGGGACCCTTCATGGCTCGAAATCGTCGCACCATTAACCCAAGACCGTAACCTGTGGAACTCAACAGTCTGCCAGATCCTGTCGCCAGGAAGAGCTACATAGCTTGTGTCCTGTCCCAAGTACCAGTAAGTAAGTAAGTACACAAGCTTCGTTTTTCCAATTCTGAGCGGCTTTTGAGCCTGAACAGGACCCTTGCCAAGAAGGGCCGAAATACAGCTCTAAGAAAATTCAGCTGACGTATCCGTTTTGCACTGTCCAAAAAGTAAAAAAGCTCGTCTGTTTTACACCCAAAATTAGACCCCGACGCCGCGCCGGTTCGAAGGACCAGCGGCGGCGAGGGGTAAAAACGTCGGCGGCGGCGTATCGCCGGCGCGCCACCGATTGATCGGCGTTTCCCTCATTTTTGCACCTCAGATCCGGTCTTTCTTCAGTTTCAATAGTTGTAAACTTGTACATAACGGATGACAAGTTAGCAAAGTTAAGGTTTCAACGTTAGAATAATTATTCTTCATTTAAAAATGAACATATGACACGTCAAGGAACGATATGAAATCCACCAAAATAGGGGTAGATCTACAGCACTTAGTTTCTCGTAAAACTTGGTACTGTTCTTGCGGAAGCAACTGCCAAATGACGCATGGACTGTTAGACGCTTAGAATTCAGGAGTTGAGTGGAGGGGCGACTTTTACAAAAGCGTACACAGGCGCAAAACACACTGATCAAAAACAAACCAGAGCTGCCTCAACAGCCTGACTACAGTGGCTACTACTGGCTTGCTGGCAAAAAATATGTTATGGAATTTGGTTGGTATTTCGACTTTTGAGTTGAGTAATCCAAATTATCTTATTTGAAGGCTGGTGGTAGCAGGGGCGTCGCAATTGCATTTTCGTTGGGGGGTTGCAGAGCCAAACTGAGAATTGGAGCTTTAAATTATAGAACAGAAAGGATTAGGCAGGAGGAGTAACATTAAAGGACAGCATGAAAGACGACAGGCCAACTATTAGGCGGCGTTTGGCGTAGCCCACTTGGAGAACATATTGCCAGGCACTATTGCAGTAACAGCTTCTATCTATTATAGCCAAGAGAAAATTAAATCGAGCGCCGAAGGCGAAAATTTTCAAAATCCCTTTTTTTTCCTGAAGGCAAAAATTCAAATTCTTCTCTTACAATTGGAATAATAACTGGAATAATAACTCGGCATTCGTGGTAACTACCGATTCTTGAAAATTATGCCGAATACATTACTGAATCCCAATCATAATACCGAATAATTTTGAACTGGTAGCTTTTCCGGGATATTGTGTAACTACCGAATCTCCATAAATATACCGATTACCGAACAGTTCTGGCATCGAGAAATTACCAAATAATTTCAGTACTGAATCCCGATAATTATACCGAATGGATTTGTACCGATATCCTATTTGGGATTCTGTATAACTACCGAATCCCCGTAAATATACCGAATAGTTCTGCCATCGAACAAATACCGAAACAATTATAGTAGAATTTTGGGCCTCCTGCCCTAAATTTTGCCGAATCTCAACAATTTGGGGGGAGTTGCTGCATCCCCCCTTGCGACGCCCTGGATGGTAGGCTAGCTTGGGGATAGGGCAACACTAGTTATCTCAGTGTGAGGTTAAGGAAAGGTTTGATTTAGAAGTATTGATCCTGAATTAACCTTCAGTGCGATGTTCCCTTCCGTGGACGAAAGTTACTGGAACATAGTTTGCACTTGGCTTCTTTTACTGAATTCGTCAGTGCCCAAACAGCGACAAACGCAAAAAATAAACTCCAGATTGTAAAGTAATGTGATTCTGGCAGAACTGTGTGTAATAATTTTTGTCAGTACAACACAAGCACGAGAATGTAAAAAAAATGTTACGTAAACGCCGAAACACAAGCGAATCGCCGCCGCCGATGTATCAGCGGTGGCGTTCGGCGCGCCGCCGTTTCATGGGCGCGTTTTAGCTGTTTCAATTTCAGCGTAACGCCGCCAATGTTCGGCGCGGCGTCGGGGTCTACCCAAAATACTTTTTTTTTGGGGGGGGGGGGACTGATTCAGTACCTTATCTGGCGATGCTAAATAGTAAGAGCTTATTTCTTTATTCGGAAAAATATAGCCTATCAACATTAGAAAATTTCAACGAAATCTGTGGTTTGCCGAAAACAAATTTATGACTAACCTAACACCGTACATTATTGTCCTAACACCGTACATTATTGTCAGCCAGCTTGGGATGAACGAAAATTTTCAGAAGCTTATTTGTCAGAAACTCGACGGAGTTATGCACAAGCGTCTCATTCGAGTTATACAAGCTTCCGGACTTACTAAATAAGTAATAATATAACAAAAAATTGGACCATAATTACCTTAATTCACACTTCGGAGCAACTAAGATCCAATGGATTTTCTGCACCGTGAAGTAAGAAAATATCCGAAAGCTTCTCCTGTCTCGTATTCTTAGTCAATTTTGAAGTTTTGTTCTATTTTTTTTTATTTTTTTGCGGTTTGGAAAAATAATGTATACAAAAATATGGGATTAAACTGTCAACTGACAGCGGTTAGCAAGGTAAGGCTCCTTACCTTTTCGTCTTCATCCTCTTCCGCCGATTCTCCAGAGAGATCACTAGCATCGACGTCTCTGTAGCCACCAGATCGGCCACTTGTCACACTGTTTATCTGCAAATAAGAACAGGATAAACATATTAGTTTCTTGCATGTGCTCCAAATACTGTGATTTCTTAATTTTCATGGTGAATATTGGTTTCATTGGTATAAAAAATTCAGTAAGTCATTGATTTTAAGTGACACTGTTCATTTTTTTTTTTTTTTTGAGAATTTGGCGAGCCTCCTGGGCGATGGGAACTGGCTCGTCTTCTTTCGAAATGACGCTATGAAAAGTGCAAATCTGCAGTTATTTTTACAAAAACGCGGTTACTAAAATCTAGAATTACAAGCATCGTTTCTAATTTCCACGTGAATAAAAATAACCCCGCGGTGGAATTACCCAGAGCAAAACAACACTAGGGAGTAGCGCCAAAACCTATCCTTTCCATGCTTCGCAAATGGGCCATACTCGTAGCGTCGCCCACTACGCATGCGGCATTTAAAGCGTGACAAACTTGTGAGTTTAGAAACTTCTAGTAAAGCTAAGATGCGGTCTGTACGCATAGAAGAAACAGGGGAGGTTGCACCTTTTTTTTTGCTGTACGAAGCCAGCGCTGATGCACGACTGAATTAGTTCAGTGGGGAAGTTCTTTATCGCTAGTGGTGTTAGTGTCGCTGCAGCTATTCGAGTGTGTGTCAATTTTTTCAAGTCTTGGCGCTACTCCCTATTGGTATTCTCTCCCTATTGGTATTTAAAACTTTCTGTTCCGTTCGTACTGTACTAGTATTTTTGGTCTCCCACTTGTACATAGCTACGCTAAGAACGGAATCCGCGAGCTTCGTGTTGCATACAACGATACGATAAGGTTCCTTCATGGATTACCAAGTTTTTGCAGCGCTACAGAGCTATGCGCTGATATTTGTGTTTTGAATTTTTATCAGCTGCATTACGCTAATAAGAGTCTCTCAGCGAGAAAGGCTTTTAGCATCTGCAAACCAGTTGATTTTAGCGCTTAGTTCTCCGCTATTGCGTTTGTCGCTTCCTGTTTGGAGAACGGTTAAATGTGTGATTGTTCCTATTTTTATTTTTGTTGTTTCTAATTTGTTAGTGATCGATTATGGTCTTTGTCACCGGAATAAAGTATTGAATTGAATTGAATTATTCTGCTCTGGAATTACCCAACTGAAGACGAGTGCACATTTCTGGGAAGATTATTGAGACAGAGCATATATTTATTATGGTCACACAAAAGAATGGAATCTTCGATGACTTCGACCTTTCCAGAACGTGACAATAGATAGATATTCCTCCAGCCCAAGCTGACTGCGAATCATATTTGACGAAGCCAAACGGATAAGTCAACCACATTTTATTGGAGCTAAATTCGGCCCTTCTTGGCAAGGGTCCTCTTCAGGCCCAAGCCGGAAAATCCACTTCACAGGAAGAAGGGCCGAAATATAGCTCCAATAAAATCTAGCTGACTTTTCGGTTTGTATTTTTTTTTTTTTTTTTATAAGTAGGCTATAGTGAACTGAAAGACAAAAATGCTCCTCAGCCGGGATTTGAACCCAGGACCCTCTGCTTCCAAGGCAGGCGCTCTAACCGTTTGAGCTACCGAGGGGCTTGTGAACAGAGTTCGCAAACCACTACAATAGTCCGGTAGAAGCTGGCCATAGGAACAGTGATCCCGCCCGAAGGCAAATTCATCTAATCAGTTCACCTCCCCATGTCACGGATATTAATTATAATACATAGATGGCACTTTACACAAGGGACTTGTACCGTGACCAATAGACCAGAAACAATTTTTGAAATTAATTTATAAGTCTACGACTCCATTGTCGGAGCCACGTAGACATACCAGGTTGAAGCCACGTAGACATACACATACCTTATTTGCTGTTTATTGGCGGTTGCTGTTTATTGGCGGAGGTCTGTGTCCGGCGAGGAGTCGCCAGTTTTTTTTTTTGCCTAGACCCACTGACCGTCTGGATATTGGGGAATGTCCCACAAACATTCTTTTCGTTTGTCTTTATCAAAATGAGCTTGACCACGAAGAAACTCTTGCGGGCAATTCACTAGATTATGTAAGTGAACTGCAATAAACTCTACATACTTTTCAGACAGGAACCCGACAACTTACCACATAACTTTTGACGAACATTGGCAGAAAGACGAGTGGCACCATGTAAGGCTCGAAATAGTACGTTCCAACGATGAACAGAACAAACGCTACGATACTTCTGGTAGGAGATTCCCACTCCATGATACTCCTAAAAGATACACGGATTTATTTTCAAATTCTTTATTTTCAAAAAAACGGCCTAAGGGCGGCACCTTGCCCAAACTTTGTTTTCTTGTCAAGATAGGTATATCGAAATCATGTAAAATAGTAAATTCTGAGGATCGTGCCTCGGAGGAAGGAGACGCGTTTGAGACGAAGCTGTTGCGCCGAACCGCGGTCATGACATACCTAGACAGAGGTTGTGTTCCAAACCTATTTACTGTGTTCTACGCATGACGTCGCGGATTCTGGCTTCTTGTCGTCAAGGCTCGAACGCATTTCAACTGCAGGTGAAATACTGATATCCCTACAATCACGCCAAAGAGATCGTAGTTACCACGCTTACTAAGCTTCCAACCGTGATATGGAAATAGTTATTGTTAATTACCTTTTCATGAAGGTTGGAAAGGTCAGCGTTGTAACTTTTAAGATGATTGGAACGAAAATAGTAACAAACAGTTACTATTGTTAGAAGCGTGACACACTCAGAGTCTCAAGCGCATTCCTTTTCAGCGATTGCGACACAAGCAATCATCTTGGAAGGGGTCCAGCGCCAACAACTTAGAGCGTGTTCCAGCCCTCTCAAAATAGTAACCATTAGTTTACCGTTCCAACCTCGTCAAAAGTTACTACGCTGACCGTCCAACCTTCTCGAAATAGTAACTAATAGTGACTATTTGCCTACCACACTCAGGAGCGTAGCAAACGTGGTAACTACGATCTTTGTGACACAATATGCCGGACTAGCACAGGGCGCAATATCTTGCCAAACGTTGAGAAATTTGACGGTCGCACACATGGTTTTCGTCTACATGGTCGCCCTTCTCAACGCTGGAAAGACAACTTTTCTGAACGTCATCTGCCTTCTTGGACTGGCTCAGAAAGTACAGACAACTGCAAAAACGACGAATTACAGATCCAGTTACCGTGGTAAAAGATACCATGGGATCTGCAAAAACGCAACTATAGTCTTATGGATGTATTTTCTTTGCGCTGATGTACTTTAAAACTGAGAAGGGCACAGCAGGAATTCGATGCCTGCATTTTATGAGGTGGGGGGGGGGGGGGCCTTACTCAAATGTCTGTGGACACAGCTAAAAATCGGTTCCTGTATTTTATGGGACGGGGGAGGGGGAGTACTTACTCGAATGTCTGCGTAAAGGAATATATTTCCATCCCGACCGCTTTCAGTCGCAAGACGTTGGTCATAAATATTTTCCGGCTAAATCTTTCCTCAGTTTCCATGAACTTCTGTTCTTTTGGTCGGAGGGTCTGAACAGCGCCTCGGATCTATAAAAAAGAAAAGAATAAAATTTGCAATATTTTGCAATATTCAATATCAACAATTGCAATATTATAAAACAGTTGAATACTTCAAAACTAGGCTCTGCTTAGTAAGAAACTTCCCAGGGCTTTGGCTGTTGTTGTTGGCTATTTCTCTAGGGTTGCTGAGTTCAAGCAAAAACACGGAAAAATTGAGATGGCCGTTTTTGGGATCCCAAAACACACGCTGAATCCATAGCTGAACTTGGTTTTCTCCGATGTTAGCCATTTGATACCAATTCAATAGTAAAAATTTTCAAGGAGTCTGGCGAAGACCGGATATCTACAAGATCCAATTGTCTGGATCAGATATGAATTTTGTGGGATCCCATCGAAACAATTGGTCTTTTTTTTTAGTGGGCTTCTGGCAAACTATCGTCGATAGCACGTATCGCATCGAAATAAGCGAAACACGGCAAGTGCGAAAATCAGCGATGTGTCGATACTGTGCTTAAATGTACCAAATGAAATTTGGGTGGGTGACGGCTGAATTACAATCCTAACAGATCTGTAAGAGTTTTTGTTGTTAATTCGGTTTGTTCCCAGCCACGACACGCGCTCGAAAAATGATTTGTGTGTTCCTTGGGCTGTGATGACAAGGTCTAAGTTTTCAATCATTTATAGAGGGATTAAATTGTGGAATGGGTTAGAAAAGGAATTACTGGAAAAGGAAAGTATGAATGAGTTTAAAAATGAGATTAAAAACAAAATGCATGGTAAGTGTGACTTTTAGTAAATAGGTTAAAGTAGGCTAGTTTTAAGGCCCAGTTGGAGGAGAGAAGATTATTTTTATTGAGTTGATTTGGAATGTTTGTGGTTGGAGGTTGATTCCACTGCTGACAAAGTTATGTGATCGGTATTTTGGATTTAGTGGTCACCCCCAGGACAACCTGGACGCCCGGGTTCTCGGGTGACTGGCTTATTTGAAGATATATCGTTTAGTTTTTGTGTTTTGTTATAAATTGTTTAGTGTGATTTTGTGTAAAATAAAGAATAACCTAACCTAAAAAAAAAAAAAAATCAATAACAACTCGGTGGAACGCAACCATAGGCTAGTGTTTGTTTTTACTTTCACTTTTTGATGTGTGACTTGTTCTTTATTGTCTCCATCGTTGTATTTTGTACTTGACAGATTAATAAAAAAGAGTTTTCGTGGTTACACATTTTTTCCTTGGTCAGGTTGTTTTTTCATTTGTATTAATTTAGCAAAGGTTGAAGTCTTTACGTGCGGCTGAGATGATTTGCGGGTTAGAGTACACTCACAAAATTTGTAAGCAAATTATAAATGAAAACAAGGATTATAAGTAAAACTGATAAAGGAAGAAAATCTTTGGATCGATAATTGGAAGCATAAAGAACAGTTTAAACACCTGAAATGGAATGGAGAGTGAAAGTTTTGTTCTATGTTTATTTTTTTTTTGGAAAGGGTAGATGACCCTACTGAGTTTGACGTAACATTTTACATCACCGAATGAACGAGGAATGGTAGCCCAAAAAGTAAAAATTACAATTTTTTTTAGAAAAGATGCTGAGCAGGTTAACCAAAATGAAAGAAAAAGGAACATCGAGTCAATTCATGCATGGAGCTAAGCACTTACCGGGTTCCAAACTACCCCCAACTCCATCAAGATCTGGGGGCTGCTTCCTCGGGCCACTGATCTCAAGCTGGAGTCTTTCAACATGTACCATCGCCGCTCACCATTATTTACCCGAAGAAGAGGAATAATCACTTTTCCCAGGAAATCCGAGCGCATCGAGCGGTCTTCATCATACACAGTGACCTCTAGAGAGCTATTGATGTCTTTAACCTGGCTGTAAAAGAGATGGTTTAGTGTCTTCACCGGTAATGCCCGTATGATATCGTTTGAAACTAGGCGGAATTCCCTACAAGTATGATGTCAACTGTGAAGTAATGGGATTAGGAGCTAGCTTAAAGTTTGATTGTCCCTAGAACGGTTTACACTCGTAAACGCATCATGCGCCTAGCTGGCCACTCGGCTATCTACATATATATAGGCTATGTATTCAAATACATTTTTAACAATATTTGCAAATTACACATTTTTGTGTATTTCAATTCAATTCAATTCATTTTATTTTTCCGAAAATTGTTCGTTGCGAAAAATAGCGTAGGAAAATGTCAATAAACATACACTGACATGCAAATACATAGAATGCTACTACTTTACATAATCTTCTGCACAATTTAAATAGAGTTTTGGTTTCTTAATTTAATCAATAAAATATTACTAATACATAAATATCATACATCATATACAATTTATTCATCTTACAACGTTAATTGGGTCAAATACTTATGACTACTTATGAAAAACACCATCTGATCACCCTAAATAATACACATAATGTCACGTCACAAACTGATTAAAACAGACAACAAGATAGTCAAACGGAGTTAAAATGGCGAATAAAATAAGGAGAAAAGGATTTGAGATACCGTTCAGATGACTGAGCTGGAGGGAGTTTCAGCCGGGGTTTATTAGCAAGTTTAGCGGCTCTTCTTGTGGCCTGAGCACGTTCCTCTTCCATGAAAACTGGCAGTATGTCCCGGTGATCATCTGAGCTTAGTAATTTTTTCCCGAAATTCATGACTAGTTCGTAACGCCTTTCCTTTAAAGTTTAACTGAAAAGCCAACTTATTTTTGTGTCATTTAGTTGAATACACTAGTTGCGTTTTTGCAGGTACCATGGTATCTGATATACGGTCTAAAGTCGTTTTGCAGTTATCGTGGTATCTGATACCACGGTCAAAAGGCGTTTTTGCAGTTGTCGTGCTATCTGGCCAGTTACCGTGGCAACTAATATTCAGATATCTCGGTCCGACCGTGGTATCTGGTCGTGGTATCTGAAAAGTCATCTCACTTTCATCAAATTTTGTCAAATTGGTGAGAAAGAAGTTTAGCGGTTAGTGATGTAACTGGGTATCAGTTTTTCTTTTGGGATTACTTCAAAAAGTTCAATTTCGGCAAAAGTCGTTTTTGCAGTGGACCGTATATCAGATACCACGGTAACTGAAAAAACGACTAATTACAGATCCAGTTACCGTGGTAACAGATACCATGGTATCAGCAAAAACACAACTACTGAATTATTTGGATTCTGCAAAAGGATTTTTTTGTTTTCCATTATCTGCTCTAGTTATGACGTTCAGAATTATTATCAGAATATCTGCGGCTGTCCCCACAGCGAAAATTCTACTATGACGCGGGAAATTTTTATCTAAACACAGACAAGGCTTTTCAGTGGGCAGTGGCGATACTGGTGAAGATTGCTTAGTGCCTGAACAAGAAAAAGTCATAAATCTTTCTTGTAAGGCATACAACAAATTAAAGGTACCACAAATCACACGGAAATTCCACTATTTGAAAATCGATTATTCCTGAATAGCGGAACAACCAAGTAACGCATTTTCAGCGCGTCTTCAAGCCTATTTAAGTGAATAAGTGATGGGTAACTAGATTGTCCTATCCCAGTCCTTTTCGGTTAAACTTTAATGTTTGTAGGTATGGACGTTAAGTGGTTTAAATGCTTGTGACCAGGGGCTTCACGACTGGGGGAGGGGGGAACCCCCCCAATGTTGTCGACCAGTCGGTAATATTTTTTTCGTCAAAACAGTTGATTTTTTTTAATGAAACAGTCGGTTTTTCTGAAAATCAGTCGTTTTTTCGTCAAAACAATCGTTTTTTTCTGAAAATCAGTAATTTTTTTTCAAAACTGTCGTTTTTTTCTTGAAACAATAGTTTTTTCAGCAAAAACAGGTGAATACCTTGCCCCCTCCCCCCAAAACATTTTTGGCTAGTAACGCCTCTGCTTGTGACGCCACACTCGTATGTAATTTCGCCTGGATTTAAACAAAGGGTACTGAGGGCGATTCTGGCGTTCTTGGAGATTCATTTTCCAGCGAGTAAAGCGAGAACACAACGTAAACGTGTTTCATTCTTACAATGTAAAGATTTTGTTCCAAGTGGGCGTCAGCGTTCTATACTCCGTTTGGGTCTGGAGTCGAGCGTTGTCCAGCTCCAACACGCAATAGGGATCCGATTTCCCACCAATGTCCGCAGCAGCCAATCCGCGGGCGCGAAAGACTTTCACCGTCAGATGGCCCACGTCTCGCATATTGTCAAATGTCCGCAATAGACCCTAGGAATAAAACGGTTAATTTCAACAAGTCTAAATGTCCCCGATCGTGAGGGGTTAATGCAGTCAAACAAATACCCAGTTGATGTGTGTCCCTTATTTCGACCTCGACCGCAACATTCTTCTGAACAAGTTTCATTTCCGTGACTGTGCTTTTGCCCCGAGCCACCGAATGGATGAAATGATTGTATATATCTAGTTAAGAACAGTCCTGTTTTAGTGTAATATGTGATGTGTAATGTCACGAAATAAATAAATTGATTGACTGATTACCACGATTGGCGGGAAATAACCGAATGTTCGCAGCAAGGCGAAAAAATTAACTAGGGATTATATTGGCTAGCAAGGACAAAAAAAATGTGATTCAGAAAGTTTTTTTGTTCGTTTACTTAACAGGGGCGAGATACGTACTTTTTTGAAGCCAGAAATTTATAGCCTAACTACAGTAGTTTTTTAGTCATTAGGAAGTATTTTTTCTTAGAAACCTCTCAAACGTTTTACTCGAATTTATTTCGAAAATGTATTCTAAATTGAAGCCGTGTCAATGTTGACAAGCTGTTCATGGTCCGGCAAGAAACAAACGAAGGACTGAAATTTCAGGAAAACGGAGAACCTCACACCCATCTTAATAAACTGTTGCTAAAACTAACAAATTACCTAGGAAATTCAAGTAAAATATATGTAAACTCGTTTTTGTCGTTCACAACCAATCAATTAGATTTATTTCCGAATAGCTTAAAGCTAGAAGCGGAATAAAATATTTACGAAATAAACAGAAATGACAACAAATTAACTAATGCACTTACAAGATATGACCAGAAATAAATGATGGAACGAAAATGTGTAAAAACTGGGCCGAAGAATTATCAGGATATGGAGAAAACTGATTGCCAGTGTTCCTCTCAGACCGAAGCTCGGACGACGGGATGGGAGGGGGGAATAGACGGCTCATCTGGGGACAACGCACTGTCTTTGTTCCAACATTTTTTGAAAGAGTATTTCTGCGGTTAGTTAATTTAGGAACGTCCAGTTTAATGAGAGCCTCTCCATCCGAAATGTTGTGATCACCCAGAATGATTCTCACTGCTCTCTTTTGAACGTTTTCTCAATCCGTTCGAGGAATAGTTCAATAGCTTTGTAGATTATTTTCGGTTTCAATTGTCAGTACTGTCACTGACCGTTTGCTTCAGTTTTTTTAGTTTTCAGTTGAGTTACCTTTGCTAGATATTTTTGCTATTAATATTTATATATATGTATGATTACGTAATTCGTTACTACCGGTATTATGAACTTTGATAAAAAGACGGCTGAACGAAGCTCCTGTCTTACTTCTAATAAAAAGTTCGTGACGGAAATCGCCATCCTAGTTGGTTTTTCCTAACTCACCTATGCGGGGGGGGGGGGGGGATTACGGGGAGTCTCTTTTAGCCAAAATCGAAATCAAGTTATTCATGGAGATTCGAGAGGGGGTCTCTAGTTGGAAATCTTTCCTAATGTCACTACCAGTAAAGTTCTCTAATGGATAGATGCAAGAAACTTCGTCGGGAACATCTTTATTAGAGGGGGGGGGGGGGGGCTGAAAATACGTGCCATTGAGATTAGCAAGGGGATTTCCACTTTGCAACTTGGATTTATAATGAGGTCGCCTGTATTCTCTACCAACATAAATCTCAGTATTCTCTCACAAACTGACTTGGAAACATCCAATGGATAAAAACAGAAATGTCAGCTACGCATGCTTTGGCAACGATATTTCGGCCCTTCTTGGCAAGGGTCCTCATCAGACTGTCGAATGTCTAACAACGTCTTGAGACGCCGTTTTACGAACACGGAGTCGTCTCGGTCTCGTCGCTTATAGAGCAGAAAATTCGGATTGAAGTCTAGAATCCGAGATCCGGGCCCAGCAAATTTAAAATCACACAGACTCTTCAACGACCAAGTAAAGAGACTAAGAGACCAGTGCCCCAGAAACCTCTTCAGAGTTGGAGGAACATACTTTTTTTCATGTTGACTACAATGTCGAACGAGGTGTATTCGCAAAGCCACTTTTCGAGCCACATTCTTCTTCTTCTTCTTTCAAATACTCTCACATCGAGCTTCTATGGGACACGACAACCGTGATGTACTTGTCCTTTATTAAGTGAAATTTTAAATGATGAACGTTTTGAGCATTAAATTCTGTATATAAGTATTGTCTTTATTTTACTAAAAATAAGAAAAACTTCTGTATAGTACTCTGGGCGCTACTCGTTCTTGCGAACATGTTTGGTAATTTCATCCTCGTCTCGTCTCGAGGGATTTTGTCCAGGACTCATCTTGACTCGCGAGCGTGACTTTGGTCTCGGACCACGCTGGACTTAAAAATAAAAAAATAATGATAATACTAAAAACAACGCCTCCTCCTGAGAACGACATCGTGGGTATATTTCTTTAATATCCCCCCCCCCCACCCGCCACGGACACTTACATATCTCCTGCGTAGTGCCACAGCTTCGTAGGGGTCGCAGGGATGCGCCGTCAGATCTGAAATCGATTCTGTGGAGGTGCTGCCACTTATGGTCAAAAGAAGAAACAGAGTCCCTACTGTATCAGAGATGTCGCACTCAGTCGGACAGTTGGATTTGAGGTTCTGTCGGATTCGGTGAGTTTTCTCGCGCTCTAAGTTGGAGAGGTCGATTATGCATCTGGAAAGATAGAAAGTCATAACCCAGTCCTTAAAGGACAGCTTGCACTGCCTAGTTTTTCTGCTCAGATGTTCTCAGACAGTTGACCACTTTACAACTAAACTATGCTTACAGAAAATTACACACGGCTCCGACTGTTTTAGCCTCTTTCCATGCTCCTCGCCTTGGACGATAATCTTGGCAAAATGTGCATAAACGGTCTTTGGACGGAAACACCTCCCAGGGAACAATGATTGGGCGCCAGATACTTCACGTAAAGAGAAGAAATCGTGACAAGCGTGATAATCCGTGTATTGCTAACAGAGGAGATAGGATACACTTATGAGGCGAAGAATCTCGGAAACGAATATGGACGGAAATATTACTGAAGTAGAATGAATTACTATCATAAGTACGACGTGTCCTTTAAAGCACCAATAGCAAAACATCGAAGGTAAACTTTTTAATGAATTCTTAGAATGTTTTGTTTTTCTTAGGAATTAAAATTTATCTTTCCAGATTTAAAAAAAACATGCACAAACACTAGAGCAAGGGCAACATACTCTAAAAACGCCAAGTAAGCGAGTGCTTTTGCAGTTTTGTTAATGTTTCTGAAACTTAGAAGTTTAGAGAACATAGCGAGTGGAGTTGATTTAAAGGACACCTGAATGAAGAGTACCAAGTATCATCTCTATCTGTATGACTTCCGTTAACATTGCCTGCAGAAAACCCAATCCAAATACGAAATAGTGTTTCCAAGCTATGATTTTTGCTCCATTTCGCATCTGTCCTTATTTCAGTACCGAACAATTTTAGAAATGAACAAATGTCTCCAATCAACCCTTCTTCTGGAATATTTTTTAACCAGTTAAGCCCAAACGTATATCTAGAAGAAATTCCAATACGATCCGGCCAGCGCTGTACAAGATTTGAATGAATTGCGCTTTTTGTCTTGGAGTCTGCATGTGCAAACCTCCAGAAACGAACATCCCTATTTTGAAAACGTCACGCTCAGGAGAAGAATGCTCTCCTTGGCCATGTCTGTAAATGCATTCTCCATGGTGTGTTCAAGTATGGTTTTATTGTTCAGGTGTCCTTTAAACGAGAACAGGATTTCGAGGTTATCTTTTCAAAAAGCTAAACTCTATCTCGCTCCTTCAGAACTCAGTAGAGAGTCCCTTCAGAACTCTCGTTTTCAAACCACCTAACTCCTGCACCCCCTCCTACAAATGGGAGCAGGGCTTTTATACGCCAAAGTGGTGGTTCCAGAGATGGGCTTTTCGTTGAAGCAGAAGTTAATGGCAGTCTCCTTTAGCCGTGAACGCTTTATTGTAGGTTGAAGTTGTGTTAGGGATCGTTATTAATATGAATTGTTAGCTAAGCACTGAACGTTTCGAATGGTATCCTGTTGGAGTGCTTATTTATCACAAGAAATCAGAAGAAAACTCACTATTTATTTTTTATTTTCGTCCCGCCATGGCCCAGAGTTTTTTTTGAGGGGGGGGATTATATTTATTCATTCAATCAGAAACTGTGAACTTCAGCCAACATTAATTTACGGTAGAAAATAACGTAGACGGGAGAGGAAATAAACCAAACCTAAACGGAAGAAAATAACAAAGGGATATTCACATCGAATTCTGGTAAGCTGCCCTTCGAAAAGGATCCCCCCAAGTTGATTTTCCGATTAATGTTTTTCAGACTTGTGCCATTGTACGAAAAAGTTGCATGTATTGAACTTCAGCCGACATCAATATCATATATTTTTCAACAAGTTCGTTTTCCAACTTGAGCGGTTTTGAGCCTGAAGAGGACCCTTGCAAAGAAGGGCCGAAATATAGCTCGAATAAAATTTAGCTGACGTAGGCTATCCGTTTTGCACTGTCAAATATGATTCGCAGTCAGTTTGGGCTGAAGGAGTATTTATCAATATCGGTTAGTAAGTGACGTAGACGGGTAAAGAAACAAATAAACCTAAAAAGAAGAAATAACGAAGGGATATTCACACCAAACTGTGGTAAGCTATCCTTCGGAAGGCATCCACACCCCACACCCCTAACTTGATTTTCCGATGACATTTTTTTTTACTTGTGCAGTTGTACGAAAAAGTTGCTTGCATTGATATGTAGGAGTAAGTACTTTGATTGAACTTGCCTCAAACTGATAGCATCCAGTCCTGCTGTAGTAGCATCCAGTTTTGCTAGTAGTAGCATGGAGTACTACTGTATGCTACTAAAATTTACAACTCCATATAATTAATTCTCGAATATTTTTCATCGGTTTAGTCTCACCTTCCAAGTGGCTCATCTCTGTTTCTTGACTCTTTGTCGTAGTAGTTGACCTCTAGCTGCGGTTGGTCCTCGAAAAGGTGAAAGTCAAACTGCTCACGCCAGGAGGGGTTAGCGCTACGCTGGGCGCCTTTGCTCTTCCACTTTTCTTGACCAAGCCTGAAACAAAATGGATCAGATGAATTTTTACCAGTGCAAACGGGAACGGATGATGGTAAAGTTGCGGTGATGCCATCTGCATCCCGCCCTGTTCACTTCCACCGCCGCTAGGCAGCGCTACTCCCCTTCCGTTTTTTTTTGTTTTATTCCCGCATGGCATCTTTTCTATAAAGCAATGACGTTTTTGAATTTTTGGGCTACGACTCCTCCTCCACTCGTGAAGTTAATATTTTCTTGAACTTTTTAACGTCACCTACTCTTTCCACAACCAAAAAATACTTATAAATTTATACTTCAAAACCATAGTCTTCAACTTAATTATCAAACTATTTTACGAGTTTCAAATCACAAATCCACACTTTTACCTTTTAATCATTTCTCTTGTAATTTTTACTAAATCATATTTTCCTTTATAATTTATATACTTAATTTTTATTGAGCAATTAACTTATAAATTCCATGGGCCGTTAACTGTGTTGAATCTTTTATACTGTTAACTCCTGTACTATTTATTAACTCTCTGATCACGATTACTAATTCCATTATCATGAGTCACTGTTGTGAAATCAGAATTCAATGATGGTGTAGAAATGTCCGTTTTCGTTGGGTAGGATGCAATGTGTCTACATTATCCGTTCCACATTGCGTCATAGAGGTAGTGTGCTGAGTACTGAGACACGTGAAAATACACACGTGAGAATGGTATATCCGCAAGTTTCAACTTGGGGTTTGAATGTACACATCTGTACACATCTGTTCTGTCATCACACACATCTGTTTCCATGACGAACATTCAGAAAGGCTCGGGCACAGATATTCCATGGTAAAAACACCTTTGGTTCAAAAGAGATCGGGTTCCGTACAGTAAAAAATGTTACAACTTACTTGAACCTGACATAGGGTCGGCCAGGGACTCCACCATCTTTGGTCGTAAACCTATACCCTTCGACTAATATAACAGTTACAACAGCTGACCATATTTGATTCTTCATCTTCCGAGTCTGATCCAGGGATCTTTGCCGGTGTATCTGAAAAATGAAAGAAAATGGTCAACAATACGTCCATCCCCCCTCCCCAGGTTTCTCGATCACAGAGCAAAATAACACTAGGGAGTAGCGCCAAGACTTGAAAAAAGTGACACATAGTCGAATAGCAGCCACAATAGAACCACTAGCGATAGTGAACGTCCCTACTGAAACTCAATCGGTCGTGAATCAGCGCTGGCTCCAATAACTTCATGTTCTGAATACAGCAAAAGAAAGATACAACCTCACCTATTTGCTCGATGTGTGCAGACCGAACCTTAGCTTTACTATAAATTCCTAAACCTACAATTTTGTCTTACTTTAAATGCCGCAACAGTAGTGGGCAGCGCTATGAGTATGGCTCGTTTGCGAAGCATGGAAAAGATAGGTCTTGGCACTACTCCCTAGTGTTATTTTGCTCTGCTCGACCATTAAGTGTCGCAAGAGTGGGCGCGTGTTAAGCAATTTTTGGGCACACTGCTCCAGCGTTAGGACGCCCTGCCGTTCAGTACCCCCAGTATAGTCTGTAAATCTAAAACACAGATTTCAGGGGGTTAAAGTCAGCGCAAATGCTCAATTTTTTGGCACATTGCTCCAACTTTGGGCCGCCATGACCTGGAACGAGGGCACAGCACCCACATACCATCTATTTGAAAAGCAAATTTTCATTTCAAATTTTCAATTCAACAAATTTTTGGGATCCCAAAACGTAAGTGACGGGATACCTATGACTTCGTAAAAGTTGTCCGTCTGTCCGTCCGTCTGTCAGCACGATAACTCTCGAAGGGGTTGAGATATTTTGTTGAAACTTGGTATGAGGATCCATTAGGTCAAAGTACAGCTTAAGTTCGTAGACGGGCGCTGTAGCCCTACGTTCAGGGGTGGGAGAGGGGGGTTTAAATTAAGGGATGAAAAAAATATTTGTCAAGCTAACGTGACAATCGATTTAGGAGTAAAGAGACACGATGATTTCAGAACTGAACTTCTTTTTCTCGCTGAACAAACAGTTCTCCCGGAATCCGGGAAAAACGGGAATTTCGTAAAAGTCAAAGTTCTATCTTAAGTTGAATAAAAGTTCGATACAGCGGTAAAGAGCCATGCTGAATCTGTTTTTGAATTTTCCTTTTTCGCCTGACAAGTAGTTTTCCCGGAATCCGGCAAAAACCGGAAAATTGGTAAGGGTGAAAGTCTGATCTTAAGTTGATTAGAGATTAAACGTTGTCAATTAGAGCGTCGATTTAGAGGTAAGAATACATTCTGATTCTGTATTTGTAGTAAATTTTCCGCCGGAACAAGAAGACGGACCGGAATCTGATGAGAACAGGAAATTTGTATATTCAAATATGATCCGCAGTCAGCTTGGGCTGAAGGAATATTGAAAACCGGAAACTTGGTAGGAGTAAAGTTTATTCTGAAGTCGATCGGAACATCTTTAATCCGGAATCCGTAAAAAATATGTTTAAGTTTCGGCGCATCAAGAAGGGGCTAAAAATACGCTACATGTTGAAACCAAATATGAGCTTTATTTTCTCACCGTACAAGTATTTTGACTGGAGTCGGGCCAAAACCAGTGAAGACGTAAAATAAAATTCCAATGTCGATAAAAGTTAGTTTTAGGATGTGTAGGCTACCCGAAAAAGACAGGGTGAATCAGAAATTACTGTTTATTCTCGCCTCGGATGGATAGTCCTGTTGGAATTTAGTCAAAACAGGAATTTTTCGAATGAGCCTGATTTTTTTACTTGCTTTTAGCTGGGAAGTATGACTTAGTAGCTGTTTGTCAGTGGTCTGTTAAATTGACATCAAATGTGTACCGCTTCGGCAAAGACTGAACATCTGCAAGATCTGACTATCTGTATAAAAAAGATCGACAAATATTCCCCTTCGAGATCCCATCGAAGACTTTGGTCTTGTTGATGGGAGAGACTGTGCCATTGCTCCAAGGCATGGTGCCCCAGTGCTCATAAAATGGGGCACGTCCCAACGTTGGATCATTGCACTCACCCGTCTTGCTTATTTTATTTTATCCCTAGCTCCCTTATGAAATTACCAGCTTCTAAAATACCCGCCTCTTACCATTCCTTCATTTTGTACCTACGACTTTTCAGCGCTCTTTCCGCCTAGCCGAGTTTTGCTCGGTACGCCGCGCTAACTTCGCTGAAAGCTTCAAGGTTCGCCGACAACTCTTTCACATATAAAGTTTTTCATTTTTGAAGACATGGCAGGCCATCAAGTCTATCTTCTGTTTCGGACCTGTTTTGTTTAGCTTGGTTTTCCCACTTTTTAACTACGATGCATTCGATTTTCAAATATTTTGCGTCCACCCGCAACGTCGGAGAGCAGGAAAGCTGGATCGAGTCGACAAGCGCTAACAAGAAAATCGCTAATTTCATGTGAAAAGTAATGGTGTTTTAAGAAAAGGATATGTCTGAGCTATTTCATCATGGAAAGACCATTTCTGGTAAAAGGTGCTTGATGATTTTGTCTAAAAAAGGTGCTTGATGATTTTGTCTAATTAATGAATGAATGAAGTATTTTATTACCCATCAAACAACACAGCAGAAAAAAAGATGGAGTATGTGAAAAGAAAAGACATGATGAAATAATTGGGTACTGTGCCCTTACTCCATGGCATCGTGTACTGGGAATACTCTAACGCTGCCGCACTTTGCCGAAAACTGACGATTTGTGTGTGACTTGTACGGTCGCAGATAAACCCTATATCTACTACATTCCCTTTTGTAACATAAGACGTCAGAACACTAGTGCTCTTATTTTTTTCACAAGTTGTCCCTCGATCCTTGTCTCGGAAACCCTATTACCGCAAGCCTGGCCTTGCCTTTGATTACACCTCTTCCCTAACCAGTCGCCCCTTTTAGTTTAATTCCAACGCCGACTCTCTTCTTTCATTACCAGCTAAGTAGGTCCAATTAGACCCCCCCCCCCTCCCACGGCACGCTACGATACAGTGGAGAAGAGATGTCTCTAATTTCAGACTCAAAGTTCTGTATTCGCGTGTCTCTCGCTAAGGGCAAAGTATACTATCTTTTCGCCCTGTCATTTATATAAAATATCGTATTTAAAAATTATACATGTACATATCAATATTAAATAACGGAACAGTAGCCAGCGACTGCTTGACATTTCATTAAAACGTCTAAATTTAACCTTTTCACATATGGATGCACTCAACGTTCATGACCTTTTTAGTGTTCTTTTTCCAAAAGTAACACTACAAACGATTTTGACGAGACGACGAAACGAAGTTAAAGGAACAGTAAACTTGACTAGGAAACTTTCGGCCATCAAACCGGCCTGGGGGGCTTAGATAAATGTACAGGGACTTATTGTCGACAGGACCCCCCCCCCCCATCTTTGTTATCTCGAAACCCCTCCTTATTGTCAGGGGCGTCGCAAGGGGGGGGGGGGTGCAGCACCCCCCCAACTTTTTGAGATTCGGTAAAATTTTGGGCCTCCGGCCCAAAATTTTACTAAAACTGTTTGGGATTTTTTCGATAGCGGAACTATTCGGTATATTTACGGAGATTCGGTAGTTATGTAGAATCCCAAATAGGCTATCGGTACAAATCTATTTGGTATAATGATCGGGATTCGGTATAATTCCCAGTATTCGGTAGTTATCACGAATTCGGGGAGAGAATTTACGGACATTATTTGGTAATTGTTCGATGCCAGAACTATTCGGTATATTTATGGAGATTCGGTAGTTACACAGAATCCCGAATAAGGTATCGGTCTAGAATTATTCGGTATCATAATTGGGATTCGGTAATTTATTCGGTATAATTTTCAGGATCCGGTAGTTACCACAAATCCCTACTTTTGTTCCAGTTTCGACGAAATTAAACCGAGTACGAAAATTATTCGGTACTGTTTCGATATCAAAACAGTTCGGTATAATAACCGAGATACGGTAGTTATACAGAATCTCGAACATGCTATCGGTCCAAACTTATGTGGTATAATATCTGGGATTCGGTATAATTGCCATTCGGGAGTTACCACGAACCTCGAAACTCGGAAGAGGTCGAGTGAAGCACTGGTTGCAGACAAAAGGACTGATTTATGATCTCATCGGTAGTCCTTACTTTTACTTTGGATCCCAAAAAGAAGATTTAATCATGAATCTTAATATTCTATATTTTGCGGAAGGGTGCGTCATTTGATTGGAGTTTTAAGACAGTTTTAGGATTGGGATTTCGAAACATTAAAAGCTAAAATCTGGATGGAAATAGTTAAATTTGGCAGGAAAAAGCTAACTTAAATAAAATTTCGCCTGCGGCGCCCACTTTATGTGATCATGGGTAGTATTGACTATGGTAAAGTAGCTGCTGCCGCAGGAACGTCGCTCCATCCGGTTTCTGGAACTTCTTAGAGCATCGGTATTTAATCCACGGTTAATAATAGAATTTGTAAGATAAGCAGTTAAATTTTAGCCTACAGGAAAAAAAATCTCGCCTGCGGCGCTCACTTTCTGTGATCATGGGTAGTTATTGACTATACTACAGTAGCTGCTGCTGTCGGAACGTCGCTCCATTCGGTTTCTGGAACTTCTTAGAACATCGGTATTTAATCCACGGTAAATGATAGAATTTGTAATAAGCAGTTAAATTTTAACCTACAGGAAAAAAAAAGATTCTGAAAATTCGCCTGCGGCGCTAGATTTATTTTTCTCTTGGGTATAATAGATAGAAGCTGTTACTGCAATCGTGCCCGCCAAAACGCCACTTAATTAAGTTGGCTTATCGTCTTTCATGCTGCCCTTTAATGTTACTTTTCCTACGTAATCCTTTCTGTTCCATAACTTAAAGCTCGAATTTTCAGTTTCTAGGATTCGGTAAAATTTTTGAGAGATTCGGTAAAATTTTGGCACTGCACCCCCCCAACGAAAATGCACTTGCGACGCCCCTGCTTATTGTTCCCAGAGCTAGCTGGCAGGGCCTTGCCCCTTATGCACTGTAGTTACGCACTCATGCACTGTAAAAGTTCGCGATCGTCTGTGTTATCAACATACAGGGTTGCCACTTTACTAAAATAAATTCACTATGCAAAAGGAAAAAAGTAATACCAAACAAGAAAAGTACTCAGATCGTGCTGCTGGGTCATAGTCACCTTGGAAATAGAACCTGACAACTACTTTTTTCTTTAAATCTGCTGCCAAAGTAAAAAGAAAGTTCTATTGTGAGCACAAATTGTACTACCGGTGGCGACCCTGTTGACATACATTGTATTACTTTGTTTCAAGGCAAAGATCGTGGGTTCGAGTCTTACTCCCGGCACACAAACCTTTTGCTTTTTTTTTTATGGCACTTGCAGCCTCTGGCTCAAGTGCCATATACCGATCGCAATTCCGTCCGTCGGTCGGTCGGTCGGTCGGTCGGTCGGTCGGTCGGTCCGAATTATTTTGTCCCACATGTTCGAGTTAGGGTACTTCCAGATGTGTTAGGACGATGAAACTTGGCAGGAAAATCAGGGACCCGACCAAACTAACCTGGAAATAATCAGTTTCCCGATCCGACCATCTGGGGGGGAGTGGTGGGCCGGGGAATTCTGAGAATTAAGTAGTTTTTGTCACACTTTTTCGAGTTGGGGTACTTCCAGATGTGCTAGGACGATGAAACTTGGCAGGAGCATCAGGGACCCGACCGGATTAACCTGGAAATAATCAGTTTCCCAATCCGACCACCTGGGGGGGAGTGGAGGGCTGGGGAATCCGGAAAACTGGAGTAATGTGTAACTTTCGAACGGGTGATCGGATCGGAATGAAACTTAATAACTGAATAAATTGCATACCTCTGATGTCCCATTTGAAGTCCGGACCGGATTCGACAGCTATGGGGGAGTTTGGGGGGGGGGAGACCGGAAATCTCGAGAAACGGTTAGAATGGAGGGATCGGAGTGAAACTTGCTGGGAAGAACAATCATCTGCTCCAGATAAATCGTTTATACATTTGGGCTGGATCCGGATAATAGAGGGGGGGGTGGAGGGGGGTTTCCCGGAATTCCGGTAATGGCGGTTTTGGGGATTTTCACGATGAAACTTGGGAGGCGAGTCAGGGACCCGATCAAACTGACTTATAAATAAAAATTTACATGATCCGATAGTCGTGGGGGGAGTAGCGGGAGGGGGAATCCGGAATATTGAGTCATGTGTAACTTTGGAACGGTTGATCGGATTTGAGTGAAATTTGATAATTGATCAGAGGACATGTCTCTGGTGATCTTTGTCATGTCTGGACCGGATTCGACAACAATGGGGGGGAATACGTGACCGGCTCGGATTGGGGAGATCGGGATGGAACTTTATGGGAATAATAGAGAGATGCTCTGGATAAATCACTTACAGAACCGGATTGGCTCCGGCGACTGTGGGGGAGTTTGGGGGGGGGGGGGTCCGGAATTCCGGTGATCGCGATTTAAGGTACTTCCCGATGTGCTAGGACGATGGAACTAGGCTGGAATATTAGAGATTCGACAAGATTGGATCAGAAATCGCCACTTTTCAAATTTGACATTCCTTAAAGTACCAATCTTGACCGTAAATTTAGAAAAATACTTTTAAGCAAATTATACATTTTTATGATCTCCATGAGCCCATTGTCATTTTTGCCTCAAGGGTTTTGCTTACAAATGAAGTTCTAGTTCCCTTAAAGTGCAAATCTGAACCGCAAGGTCGAAAACTACTTTTTTTTTAATCAAACGATAAGCTACATCTCAACCCATGATCATTTGTGCCACAAGGGTTTTGCTTAAAATTTTATCACCCTTAAAGTGCACATTTTAACCGTAAAGTGAAATTTTTTTTTTTTACCAAATGGTATATATCAATGATCCATAAGGCCCTGTGATCGTTTTGTCTCAATATTTTTTGCATTTCTAGCGCCTATAAATTGCGTATCATTACAGCCAAGTTCTAAAACAAAATACTTTTTCTCTAGCTCCCTTAAAGTGCGCATCTGAACCGCAAAGGTAACCTTAAAAGTACCTTTGATCAAACACTACATCTCAACCCTTGCAAGTGCCATATGAGCTTACAGCTCTTGTTTTTTCTACTAACTCAAAAGTCGAACTCTCGGAAACTGCAATGGTCGTAACAAGAATTTTTCTAACTCTCAATATCGACTCAGGGTACATTCTTGATATGTCAGCTAGCTCCCTGAGCCAAGTTTGAGTCAAGTTTACTGTTCCTTTAAGGCCTCTTCGTGAGTTTTAGGCGTCGAAATCGAAACAGTTCCTTCAAAAAAATCCTTGTTCCGAAAACAAATCCTTGCAAATGATCCAATACTCAAACTATCCAAATACTTCAAAATAAAGCTCTGCTTTCAACAAATCATCCATGGCTTTGGCTGTTTTAAGCCTTTTCCCAGGCGCATTGACTTGTAGCAAAAACTTGGCAAAATTCAGAAAACGGGTTTGACGCATCAACAGCATAATACTCGAACCCTCGTAAGGTGCATAATGTGCATGGATACTAGTGAATCATGGCAAGTGCAAAGATTAGCGAGATGTCGCTGGCGGGTTCGGAATGTACTATACATGAAATTTGGGTCTCCTGATTTAAGTATTAATGAACGCAGTTACGGAGGTTAGGCGGCATGAGCATTATAAAGGTATGACGGGTCCTTTAATGAAACGTTTTGCTATGTAGGCTTATCACACGAACGTTTAATGCCTCAATTGTTGTTTTTGGGATCCCAAAACGTTAGTGACGGATACCTATGACATCGCAAAAGTTGTCCGTCTGTCCGTCTGTCAGCACGATAACTCTCGACGGGAATGAGATATTTTGATGAAACTTGGTGTGAGGATTCTTTGGATCAAGAGTAAGGTCGAGTTCGTAGATGGGCTCTATAGCCCTACATTTAGGTGTGGGGGAGGGGGTTTAAATTAAGAGGCAACTTCAACTTCAAAATAAATAGTTTTATTTGAAGTTGATTATATGTTCTTTATAGGGATAAGGAGATACGCTGAATTCGTTTCTGAACTTTCTTTTTTTGGCTGGACAATTAGTTCGCTCGGAATTCGGCCGAAACCGGAAATTTGGCAGAAGTAAAGCAGGTAGTTTCGATCAGTATCGTCAAAACAGATATGGCTTATACAGGTATATCTGAACTTGATTTTCTTAGATGATTAGCCTGGCGAAGACTGGATCTGGCGAAGACAAGACCTAGTTGTCTGGGTCAAATATTAAATTTTTGGGATCCCATCGAAACCTTTGGTCTTGTTTCTCTACGGAGAAACAGAGGGTGGGTTTATACGAAGCAGAATTGACTTATATTACATTAAATATTACTTATAACCCGTCTAGGTACAGAAGGAGTATGGTAGAAAAATCAAAGAAAGAAACAACACTACAACAAGCACCAAAATAATTAAAATTCATAAACCGAAACATCACGGAACACCAAGGGTGACAATACAATTTTGCTTCATTCTTCTGACGGATCTCAGGACAGCCGCAGACGGATCAGCTATACAGAACTTTTCAATGAGGTGGTTGTTTCTTGCCCGGGGGGGGGGGGGGGGCGTAGCAAAAGCTGATCATTAAACTGTGTTTCAGCATGCCATCAAGGAAGACAACTTTTCAGACCCAATTAGTCCCTTTTCTTTTTTCTATTTCAGGTTCCTGATCCCGGAAATTCCCTCCATTACTGAAAGCTCAGTGTCAGTTTCCTCTCCTTTCCTTGTAGGCTACTGCAATATTTCACTTTTTTGTCCAGTGCGAAAATAAAAATAGCATCACCATCATCATCACTGGATGAACAATAATGAGGATCAAGCTCACTTCACTTTGAACAGAAGGTCTGACGCTCCGCTAGCTAAAAGGAACTCTACGAGAGTGGTCTGAAAGTGATGTGGGAAAGTAGTCGGAATCACACTCCAAATTAGTCAAAAAAATCTTGCTCGTAGCAGATTTTCATCTAGCATTTCGGATAAGAACGCCAGAGTCACCCTTTCATTAGTGCGAACTAATTAGGCAGCTACAGATTTACACGGATAATCTTGGGACACAACGTCTACTTAGCTCTTAAGCGTTTCCCGGGGAACCATTTCACCCCTTTTGAAGTTACGTTTCTAAGAAGGAGTCCACGTTATAACATCTTTGGGGAGACAAACAGCTTGTACTGTAAAACCCTCCAGAGGAATCTGCAAGACCAGGACTCATGGCTCAGATAATTAATTCTGTTCCAGCGAAGTTAAAACTGTTATCGGACAGTTATCATCTGTTATCATCAGCTGTTATCGTTACCGCATAGTTCAATTCATGTGATTTCCTTCCAGGAACCTTCTTTTCGAAACACTCCCTGGAAAAATCCGGAAAAAACAGGAAAAATCTAGCAACTTCCCCAAGCAGGGAGAAAATAGAAAGTGATCCCGGATTTGCTTTCCGGCACGCAAAAACCTCCTTTTACCCCTCATTTTCCAACCCTAATGCTGTCACTATAAGGCCACACTTCAGTTCACTCATACCAAACAGTCCATCCGCACGTTAGTTTACGTTTGGCTAAACTGACGTGTGGGCGAACTAACGTATGGGCGAACTGGGCGAAACTTTTTTTCATAGATGGTGTTCTACTCCTATCCTCACAACGGGTCGCCGTCACTACGTCCACACGTCAGTTCACCAAAACCAAACATCCGAAAGTTCACCCACACGTTAGGTCACGTTTGGATGAACTAACGTGTGGGCGAAAGTCCTTTTAACCATTGTGTTCCACCCCTATCCTCGCCAAAGATCACCGTCACTCACTACGCTAATACGTTAGTTTACCCACACCAAACATCCGACCGTTCGCCCCATAGCAAAATAACTCTAGGGAGTAGCGCCCGAGGTAGCGCCAAGGCGTGAAAGAAGTGACACACACTCGAATAGCAGCGACACCAGCAGCACTAGCGATAGTGAACGTCCCTACTGAAAATCAATTAGTCGTGCACCTGCGCTGGCTCCAATAACTTCATATTCTGAACACAGCAAAAAAAAGGACAAAACCTAGCTTTACCACAAACTTCTGAACCCGTAAGTTTGTTTCGCTTTAATGCCGCAAGCGTAGTGGGCGGCGCTATGAGTCTGGCCCGTTTGCGAAGCAAGGAAAGCATATGTCTCGACGCTACTCCCTAGTGTTATTTTGCTCTGGTTCGCCAACACGCTAGTTCACGTTTGGGCGAACTGACGTGTGGGCGAACCTGCTTGTATCCGTCGTGTTCCATCCCTATCCTCACAATGGATCCCCGTCACTACGCCCACACGGTAAGCTCGCTCACACCAAACATCACACACATCGTCCACACGTTAGTTCATGTTTGGGCGAACTGACGTGTGGACGGACCTCCTTTTTATACATCGTATTCCAGCCCTATTCTCACAATGGCCCACCGTTAATATGCCCACACGTCAGCTCGCCAAAACCAAACATCCAACAGTCCGCGCACACGTCAGATCACGTTTGGGCGAACTGATGTGCCAAGAGACTGACACATGCGTGAAATGACGTGTGGACGAACGGACATGTTGGTTTGTAGGTCAACTGACGTGTCTTATTAATGCCAAACAACCTCTATGTCGCTTACCTGTGTTTCGTGCTCTTCCACAGTTTTAGGGCAAATGGTTATCGTCAGATCTAATTCGCCTCTGGCCTCAGAGCTGGGATTCTCCTTCAGATAGAGTGTCACATCCTTTGGCCTTAAATAGAGAAGTCAAACTCATTTCACTTCTTCCAAGAATCCACTGTAAACTCAAAAGACAGATAAGTCAATAGCGCTCAGACAACTTGAGCAGGATCTTAAAGAGCTCAAGATTCTTGTCGTCTAAGGTAAGGTAGAATTTTACTGAAATGTCTACAGCACCCGAGGAGTTGCCCACTATTGATTTTAGTGTACAGCAAGTGCCCGGTGCCGGCACCGGCTAACACCTCCACGCACTGGTTGCCACGTATTAGAACATTGATCTCATCATGTTCAGTAGCAGAATTGCCTAATTTATGGCCGGCACCGGTGCCAGCACAACTGATTACGGTTGGTGCCAGCCGGTGCCGAGAAAGGGTGTATAGTAGGTGCCGGGGAGTTGGTAACCCCTCGAAAGCACCTGCATTGCGTACTTCGCTAGATTTCAGACGAAAAGTGGGGGCTGAGAGTAATTCTAGCGATGTTTCGTAACATCTTGGCATTAAAACCTGCAATAATTTTTGCACGTTTTGCTTCTTAATACAGCTTGAAGACGACCCTTGCCAAGAAGGGTTGTCAGCTGAATTTTATTAGAGCTACATTTCGTCCCTTCTTGGCAAGGGTCATCTTCAGGCGCAACCGCTCAAGCCGTTCAATCTGGAAAATGAACTTGTGGGAAAACCAGGGGAAAACAAAAAGAGATTCTAGCTTAAGTGTCTGATTTTGTGAATTCGGCTGTCCCAAAACCTGTCAAAACCTTAGTAGCTACAAAAAAACAGTTTTGAAGTAAACACTGACGGCCAGTAATCCTACAACGGCGAATCCAATGGCGTAATCAGATTTTTTCTATCTTACATAGTTTCTTCGGTACAAGCCTAGTATCTACAGGCGCGGGACACACACTCACCAGAATCAAAACAGTTTTTTGCGTTTCCGGAAAAATCGTTCAAAATGCAATTACTAGGTTTTGGCAGAGGACAGCCGAGTTCTTTCGTGAAAGTTGCTTTGTGTTAAAGTTCGTGCTGCGATTTCACATTGGACACGGCTGCTCTTTTTGCTGGGTCGTTGAGAGGGTAGAGATTTTTCCTTGGTTGACCTTGGTTTTACTGTGGAGGAGAGCTTGGGGTCTGAAGTTCCTTTCACTGATGACGCCATTCCATGTTTCTGGTGTGAGTACTCGCCTGTGTCTCGGTTTATACCTGAACGGATTTTCTTAATTTCAACGGCTTCTCTACTGGTTGGGGAAGACCGGTGAACGATGAGAGAATTTGGGCTTTTTAGAAATGTACTACGTGTGATGTACGTTCCAGCTACGTCTTTCCTGCTTGAGCGGCTTGGGCCTGAAGAGTACCCATGCCAAGAAGGGCGAAAATATAGCTGAAATTCAGCTGACGTATCCGTTTTGCAGTGTCAAATATGAAGGGCACGCATATCGCTGAAATAAACCTCAGTTGAGTTACCCATTTAAAGCCATGACACACTCAGCTTGGGCTGAAGGAATACTCAAACACATTAGAGGCGTATTCTCGCCGTTCCCCGAGAACTCCACTTGACGAGTCCCCGCGTTTTTGTTTGTCCCGGGGACTCACTCCCCGTATTCTCGCGAGTCCCCAGGGACGGGGAATGCTCCGATTATCATCACCATCATCAAAAAGGACACCCTTTCAGATTCGGAGGGGAATCAATTTTTGCTGGTGTTGGTGCAATGTAAAATTAATAAAAAATAATTAGAATAAACAAAACCAAAAATAAAGGAGATCCAGAATAATTCTGTTAACTGCATATTTGTTTTAAGAGCAAAATCAATTTTGAAAGCATTCCCCGTGTTCTCGCTGTTTTCTGTACGCTGAGTCCGCGTGGAGTGAGTCCCTATATTCTCGCCGTTCCCTTCGATTCCCCAAGGAGTCCTCGGGGTACGGGGAGAATACGTATTAGGTTAGATACAAATTAAGACGGAAGGAAGTTGAGCGGGTCATCCTAGGAATAAGGGAGACACTGGATGGGGCAAAGGGGGGCCAAATCTTATACTACCAGCCTGTGTATTCCGATGAAAAATTGTCCAAACTATACAGGGGGACACGTGGGTGGAGTCAAAGTTGATTCCATATCTTTTACTATCAGTCCGAAGCCAAACCAAAAGTTGTCGACAGTTTAAAGGAAGACAGTGGATGGGTTTAAGGTTGACTCCATATCTTATGCGACCAGCCCGAACATACCCGATATATCAGAAAACATATCAGAAATTAGTTGTATGAAGTTAAAAGCTTCAGTAGCTTGGACACTGCAGCACAATTATAAGTGAAAGTATTTCCGAATACCACATATCACTAGCCTACGTACAACTTTACGGTTGAAGCTGTGGTAATTTTTCACAGTAATTTTTCATCGGAACGGGAGAGTGTGAATATAGTAGGCTACTCTTCTCACCCTCGGAGGCGTGGGGAAAACCAGTTCACAGCGAATGCGCAAAGCACAGGTCAGTTGGGACAAGGCATAGCAAATTTTGTTAAAGGTTGAAAGTCAGAGGATTGCAGCCGTCCATCATCAGGCTGTTTGAGCCTTCCCCGGGCGGTTGTGTAATTATATAGTCTATTTTATAATTAGTAGTATATAAAGCAAGTCAAGTCAAGTCAAATGAAAAAAAAAGCGAACGAATGAGACAAACTCATCTTTAGAGAAGATGTTTGGATTCGGATGTACCGCAATTCTGGAGGTTTCATCTCATTTCCTTGGGAAGAAATACTGCGACTGCAAAAACCGTAACAGTCAATGCGAAAAGCAAATATCGCGACATGGAAAAAATTGCGATGGTCAACACCGCTGAAATCATCACTGCGACCGACAATTACAGGTATAGGCAATTAGCATGACAGGTCAATGGCGAGGCAAGCTGTTTAAACCTATTAAAACATATTATGTATCCTTGAACACATTAAACGTTCAAACTTTAGTTATTGGACATGTCAATCAATCAGTCGGACGTAGCCGACAGTTGGCTTCTCGTCTTTCTAGGAATAAATATGAAAAACAAGTACACGTACAATTGTGAATTAAATGTGTCGTAACATTCATTCACAATGTGTCTATACATTGTTCTAACACTAAATTAAAAGTAACAAACCGTTACTAAATAAAACTTATTGACATACAAAATAAAAAATTTAATTTTGTACATTCATTCAAGTGGGATCATCAACAAATCACCATTCCTGGTGTTGAAACGTCTGATAAAGAGGGGTAAAACATGTAGTAAACGACTATTGGATGAGCGCCTTCCTCGAAAGCAACCGCCCTTCTTTTTCAAACCATTTTGTCGTTATTGCGGTTTTTGGCGTGTCGCGGTTTTTGTATGGTGTCATTTTTGCTCTCGAAGAAGAAGATGCTGTCATTACTTTCGAAGAACTGACTGAAGACTGGTTCTGGAATAGTCACCAGATTTCAAGATTTATATGAACTTCCGGCTCTGTGTATACAAAACAAGAGCTGTAAGCTCATATGGCACTTGCAAGGGTTGAGATGTATTATTTGATCAAAAGTAATTTTCGACTGTGCGGTTCAGATGCGCACTTTAAGGGAGCTAGAGAAAAAGTATTTTATCGTTGAACTTGGTTGTAATGATGCGCACTTTAAAGGCACTAGAAATTCATCTGTAAGGAAGACCCTCGAGGCAAAAACGATAGCAGGCTCTTAGGGATCATTGATATATACGTATGATCAAAAGTATTTTTTTTTTCACTAATGCGGGTAAAATGCGAACTTTAAGGGTGCAAGAAATTATTTTTTTTTGCATAACCCTTGTGGGACAACTGATCATGGGTTGCGATGTCTCGTTTGATAAAAGTACTTTTCGACCTTGCGGTTAAGATGCACACTTTAAGGGAGCTAGAACTTCATTTGTAAGCAAAACCCTTGAGGCAAAAATGATCATGAGCTCATGGGGATGATGGAAATGCATATTTTGCTTAAAATATTTTTCTTAATTTGCGGTCATGATTGGTACTTTAAGGAATGGTCGGATTTGAAAAGTGGCGATTTCTAAGCCAATCTTGTCGAATTTCTAATATTCCAGCCAAATTTCATCGTCCTAGCACATCTGGAAGTACCTTAACTCGCGATCACCAGAATTCCGGACCCGCCCCTCAAACTCCCCCCACAGTCGCAGGAGCCAATCCGGTTCAGTTTTGGACTTGTTTTTTATTCCCACAAAGTTCCATCCCGATCTCTCCAGTCCAATCCGGTCACGTATTCCCCCCCCCCCCCCAATTGTTGTCGGATCCGGTCCGGACATGAAAAAGATCCCCAGATGCACGCCCTCTGTTCAGTTATTAAATTTCACTCGAATCCGATCACCCGTTCCAAAGTTACGCATAGGTTAATATTCCGGATTCCCCCTCCCTCCGATCCCCCACGACTATCGGATCGAGTGAATTTTATTTACAAGTAAGTTTGATCGGGGTCCCTGATACGCCTCCCAAGTTTCGTCGTGAAAATCCCAAAAACCGTCATCACCAGAATTCCGGGAAACTCCCCTCCACCTCCCCCCCCCCAAGTGTCCGGGTCAGGTCCAAACGTGTAAACGATTTATCTGGAGCAGATTCTTGTTCTTCCCAGCAAGTTTTACTCCGATCCCTCCATTATAACCGTTTCTCGAGATTTCCGGTCTTCCCCCACCCCAACTCCCCCATAGCTGTCGAATCCGGTTCGGACTTCAAATGGAACATCAGAGATATGTCATTCATTCAGGTATTAAGTTTCGTCCCAATCCGATCACCCGTTCGAAAGTTACAAAACACTCAATTTTCCATATTCCCCCGCACTGCACCACACATACAAACCCCTTTGACCCTCGAATGCACTAGCTCTTTCCAATGTTAACAGAGTGATCCGATGCAACGAGTGACGTCACGCCGCGCGCAGACCTACTAGTGTGTAGAAAGGGGTAGGGGTTTTACAAAAACTACTAAATTCTCAGGATTCCCCCGCCCTCTACTCCCTCCACGGTGGTCGGATCGGGGAAGTGACTATTTGCAAGTTAGTTTGGTCGGGTCCCTGATATGCCTGCCAAGTTTCATCGTCCTAGCACATCTGCAAGTACCCTAACTCGCGATCACCGGACCGACCGACCGACCGACCGACCGACAGACCGACAGACCGACCGACGGAAAAGTGATCGGTATATGGCACTTGAGCGAAGCTGCAAGTGCCATAAAAAAGGTCTCAGCAATCAATCTTATCTTCCACCGCATTTTCCCTCTCGCCTTCGGACTACTGACAGGCGACCAGTTCCGAACTACTCATCAAATTTCACAATCATTTTTTAAGGACCCCTCGCAATACCTACTACCCCTACGCTTTACTCTTCAACTTGAGTATTTTAAAATAGTTGAATGTAAAACTAGGCTCTCATTTTAAAAAAATTACCCACGGTTTTGGGTGTTTTAAGCATTTTCGAGACCCGTTGACTTGCAGCGAAAACAGGAAATAATAATCATAACCGGTTTTCTGATGGGAAAACATCTCGCAGACAACTGCAAAACACGGCAAAATCAGCGAGGTTTTGTTAGTGGGTAGAATGTACCGTACGAAATTGAGTTTCCGAGTCCAGAAATGGATGGAGTGATTGAGGAAGTCGGTTGCGTTAGTATTATAGGTAAGACAGGTCCTTTCACTTCGGCCCTGAGTAAAAAAAAAAAAAGAAAGAAAAAAAAAGCAACCAATCTCTGCTCCCCCACACCTGTTCATGTTCTGAGTTAAATTGGCGTTTGTTGTCTCATTTCTTTGCATCCTGTTTTCTGCTTTTTACTCGGCTTATCTTTTCTTCTTACCAGTTAGAACAAAAATAAAATGAATCAATTACTCCTTGAGCACCAGCTAACTGGGAAACACATACCCTAACGATGGCTAGAACCGGATACGCCAGCTACGATGCTTTGGCAGCAATGTTTCGGCCCTCCATGCCAAGGATCCGCGTCAGGCTGTTGAACTTAAGGGACAACGTCGTGAACTGGTAGAAACGAACCTGCAGACTGTCAGAAGTTTCATAACAGACAACAGAAGGATGCGCGGTTTCAACAGACATTGCGTAACAGACAACACGTGGGATGTTATATGTTGTGTTGGAATACGTTATCCATGAAATGTTATGCAGAACAAGCATTGCCAGGAAGAGCCAAACAAGAGCTGGAAGCTCATATGGCACTTGCAAGGCTGGGTAAGAGGATGAAAGTAGGAATTCGTCAATTCGTGGGTTTCTTTTGATCATTTGTAAGCAAAATCCTTGAGATAAGAATGATCATGGGTCCTTGGAAATCACGAGACATTATCGTTTGGCAATGCATTTGGCTGTGCGCACTTTAAGGGCGCTAGAAAATCAGCTGTAATCAAAACTCTTGAAGCAAAAAAGATGATCACCAGCAGCACGAAAATGTATATTTTACTCAAAAGTATTGTTTGTACTTTAAGGAATTCAGTTGTAAGCAAAACCCTTGAGGCAAAAATGATCATGGGCTCATAGGGATAACGAAAACGTATATATTGCTTAAAAGTATTTTTTGTACTTTGCGGTTAGCATTAGTACTTTAAGGGATGGTCGTATGTGGGAACTAACAATTTCTTAGCCAATCATGTCAAGTCTCTAATTTTCAAGCCAAGTTTCATCGTCCTAGCATGTCTGGAAGTACCTTAACTTGCGATCACCGGAATTCCGGACCCCCCCAACTCCCCTACAATACCCGAATCCGGTCCGGTTCTGTCACTGATCTACATAGGGCTTGTGCTTGTTCTTCCCACCAAGTTTCATTCCGATCGCTCCACTCCAAGCATGTCACAAGGTTTCCGGACCCCCCCTCAGACCCCCCCCCAGCTTCATCGGATCCGGTCCGGACTTGAAATGGGACATCCGAGACATGTGGTCTTTCTACATATCAAGTTTCATTATGATCCGATCACCCGTTCGGAAGTTATACATACCTCAAGATCCGGATTCCCCCTCCCTCCACTCCCCCCACGATGGTCGGATCGGGAAGCTGACTGTTTCCAGGTTAATCTGGTCGTGTCCCTATTTGCCTGCCAAGTTTCATCGTCCTAGCCCACCTGGAAGTATCTTAACTCCGTATGACCGGAATTCCGGAACCTCCCTCCAACTCCCCCCCAGTGCACGAATCCGGTCTGGTTCTGTCAATGATGTACCTAGGGTTGTGCTTGTTCCTCCCACCAAGTTTCATCACGATCGCTCCACTCTAAGCGTTTAACATGATTTCCGGTTCACCCCTCCGACCCCCCCCCCCCCCACATTCATCGGATTCGGTCCGGACTTGAGTTGGGACATGTGAGACATGGTGTCTTTCCAAATATCAAGTTTCATTAAGATCCGATTACCCGTTCGAAAGTTATGCATGTCACTAAATTCCGGATTCCGGCTCCCCTCCCTCCCCCCACGATGGTCGGATCGGGCAAGTGACGATTTCCAAGTTAGTTTCGTCGGGCCCCTAATACGCCTGCCAAGTTTCATTGTCCTAGTATATCTGGAAGGGGGTCCCGTCATAACCCCCACACGTCATAACCCCCACACGTCATAACCCCCCACAAAATCCGTCACTACGCCCACATTTTCCGACAGTTCACCCACACGTCACAAGGCCCACATTTTCCGACAGTTCGCCTACACGTCAGTTCGCCCACACGTCAGTTCACCCCACACGTCAGTTCACCCACACGTCAGTTCGCCCACACGTCAGTTCACCCACCGTCAGTTCGCCCACACGTCAGTACACCCACTCCTAAAATCCGACAGTTCCCCCACACGTCAGTTCGCCGACCGTCAGTTCGCCGACCGTCATAACCCCCACACGTCATAAACCCCACACGTCATAACCCCCACACGTCATAACCCCCACACGTCATAACCCCAACACGTCATAACCCCCACACGACATAACCCCCACACGTCATAACCCCCACACGTCATAACCCCCACACGTCATAACCCCCACACGTCATAACCCCCACACTTTCCGACAGTTCGCCCACAACAAAGACCCACCGCCAATTAATTCAGAAAACCCGACTGAGTCAACGGTCAAAACCCAGGGGACTAAATAGAAGGGGCCGACGTTTGCGCATTTTAATGAAGGCAAAAAATTCATTCAGAATCGCCGGAAGCTTGCTGTCAGATCGGATAACTTTGATTTCTTTTACGAAAAGAAAAAAAAAGACGAAAGAAAACACGCAGGGATCAGAGAAGGAAGCTCGTCCTTCTCGCTCGTTAAAGTACATACGAGGTCCTGGCGGGTTGCATTTCAATCCCTTAAAGGACACGTCGTACTTATTATAGTAATTCATTCTGCTTCAGTATTATTTCCATCCATTCTCGATCCAGAGATGCTCAACTTCATAAATGTATCCTATTTCCTCTATTAGCAACACACTGATCATCACGCTTGCCATGTTTCTTCTCTTTGCGTGACGTATTAGGCACCCGATCATTGTATACGAGGAGCTTATTCGTCCGAAGACCGGTTATGCAAATTTTGCCAAGATTGTCGTTCAAGGTAAGGGAGATGGAAAGAGGCCAAAAACAGCCGAAGCCGTGTGTAATTTTCTGTTAGCATATCTTAGTTGTAAAGTGGTCAACTACATCTGAGCAGAAACACAATGTAGTTCGAGGTTCTTTTACATCTATATCTTACTAAAATATTGCTTCGGTAGAAAAGATTTGATATTTCACTGCGAGAAGTCGAGCTTTCCATGCGATAAGGCTGCGCTTCATTTGAGGCCGGTTTGAGGCGGCAAAGTCATTCCTGGTGCGCGAGAAAATTAAAAAGGACTTGCCACCTCCAATAGGCCGCAAGTGAAGCGTAGCCTTATCGAATGGAACGCCCGACTCTATGCAGTGAAACTTATAGGACCTCTCTGCCTTTTCGATTATCCCTAGCTTACTTGTGGAATTACAAGTTTCAGAAATCCCCACCCTTCGCCAGTGTTTCCTTTTGCACCTACGGCTTTTTAGCACTTCTTCGACTTAGTCTAGTTTGTCAGTCACGGAGCAAAGCCTCAAAGGTCCGCCAATTGACCTTTTAAAAATAAGTGAATGATAAGCTCCAAAATGTAATTTTTTTCATTTTCCAGGCTCTTTTTCTTTGTTTTTCCAGTTTTTAACCACGGCCTGCTGGCCCGGCCCGATACTGAAGTTTCCTGTTGGCGAACGGCACTGAGACTACCGAAAGCTTCTGTTTCTGTCCGGTCCGGCAATAATAACATTGAATATAATACTGCGGGTGTGTGTATCTGGCTCGGTCATTGAACATGCATCGTTATGTCAAGTGGGAGTGGGAGACACGAGGGGAGAAAACTAAAATAGGACGAGTATACCATTAAAAATGAATGCTTCGATTATTATTACTTCATATAAGTACAAGTTATTTTATTCATTTTTGTATGACGAAAAGGTCAAATTCGGCGGCAACGCTGTGACAGATACTTTTGAAACAATAAAATTCTATTCTATTCTAAGATAAAACATGGTAAAGAAGAACATTTCAAATATATTGAGCAAAAACTTGGTCGCAGAAAGGAACTAGAAATTTATGCACACGTGAAACAAAAATAAAAGCACAGACACGAAATTTACACGGTTTCAAATATATGGAGTGAGGAGAATGTATACTTCAGAAGAGCAACAGTTAATAAAGAGACAAAAAGGGCATCTGCCGATTAAGCGATTAAGCGTGATTAAGCGTTGGAGGGGGATTAAGGAAAATTTCTGGCACGCCTAGACATCAAACGGGTGGAGCGATTGGATGAAACTTGGAAGCTAAAAAGGTCATTTACCCTAGATGTTCCATTTTTGGCTCCCGGAAGGATTTGGCTTCGGGAAGTCGGAGTGGGGTGTCGGACATTACCCGGAAATGCTCAGATTCGAGTGAAACTTGATGGGTTGTAGGAGCAGATGCCATAAATGTCCCATTTCTAGGTTAAAACCGCGTCTTTCGACGGCGGGAGGTTGGAAGGGGGGTATTTTGTGACGTTTTCATTTACTTTCTGTACTGCCTACTCGTAGCAAGTGCCATATGAGCTCGTAACTCTGGTCGTAAAAGAACTTGAACTGTTCGAGCTACAGTAAGTTTTGTTTGCAGCCATTCTTAGAGTATACTTAGCAAAGCCGGAATAGGAAATTACTACAGAAACAGGCAACGCTTGAGATTCGCCCACACTTGAAGTGCAGGAAAAGGCTTATGAGGTCAGAAAAAACATGCTGAACAAGATCGACCCTAACCTTCTTGACACAACTTATAAAGCAGCGAGCGTCGACTTGAAGTTTAGCTTATTTTCTTCTTCTCAGTTTTACTATATGTTTATATGACATGTTCCTTTCTGGGCTGGCCTTGATGTTAATGTCCAGAAGTGTAGCCTACCGAGTAATCTAACAACCAAGAAAAACCTGAAGAAAAAAAGCTTTTTTTTCATGTGATTCCCAGACTTGTTGGCACAACCCGGAACGTACCGGCCTCCCCCCCCCTTAAAGGTTAACGGCTAGTGACGTTGGTTTTTATCCAGCGTAAAACCTTCACATTGAAACATAGCCTACAAACTGTAACTAGTCTCCTATCTGGGTACAGTACTGTACTGAACAACCCAGGACCGATTAGATTCGTCGCTGAGCATTACTTTCGGTTATTACGGAAAGACCCTTTCTCTACGGTTCAGATAGAACATACAATATCTGAATACTTAGTCTGAATACTTAGGGCTCCGATGGTAGTTACGCCCCTGCCGTCTGAATACTTAGGGCTCCGATGGTAGTTACGCCCCTGACTATATTAAGCGTTGTTGAAAAAAGAGTAAGAAAGCTGGCCAACAAAAGTTATAATTCTTATAATTTTCATTTCAATATGGACTAGTCCCAATCGTCCACCTTCGTTACCAACTTGTTTACAACGCCTTTCTCTTGCACATATTCTTCTTTTTGTGTCCTTCCCACTTATAAAACAAAAGTATCGAATCAATTAATAAGCTTCTGACGATACTGAATTAATATTCGCCCTCATTAAAACGCGCAGAAGTCGACTTCTTCTTACGAATCCCCTGGGTTATGATCCCTTTCTTTTAATTGCATTCACTCGAGATTATCAAACTGGTGGATGGGTCATTATATGTGGGCGAACTGTCGGAAAATGTGGGTCTTCTGACGTGTGGGGGTTATGACGTGTGGGGGTTATGACGTGTGGGGGTTATGTCGTGTGGGGGTTATGACGTGTGGGGGTTATGACGTGTGGGGGTTATGACGTGTGGGGTTATGACATGTGGGGGTTATGTCGTGTGGGGGTTATGACGTGTGGGAGAACTGACGGATTTCTGAAGTGGGCGAACTGACGGTGGGTCAACTGACGGTGGGCGAACTGACGTGTGGGCGAACTGACGTGTGGGGGTTCTGACGTGTGGGCGAACTGACGTGTGGGGGTACTGACGTGTGGGCGAACTGACGTGTCGGTGAACTGTCGGATTTCTCTTGTGGGTGAACTGACGTGTGGGGTTTATGACGTGTGGGGGTAGTGACGGCGACCCGCTGA
>JAKZAO010000011.1:2244541-2261524 GCA_023053555.1 Branchinecta lindahli
TGCGTACTAGTCCACAACCAACATGTTATCGAAAAAGAAAGGTCACCCGATTGACGACATGTAGGTACTCAAACTGCTGAGGTTTTACGAACTCATATAGAAAGAAAACATTACGATCGATAGAAAGAAGAAGAAGAAGAATATTGACAGAAGAATTATGAATGTAATAATGAAATAATACAAAATTGTAATTTTCCTCTCCTCTTGCTAATGATGTAAGTATACAGGATGTATAGGACCTACGTGGGAACCACACTAACAGACTAATGTAGCATTTACAGGGATAAGAAATCTACGGAAGAAATCTTGTAGCCTGTAGGAGGGGTATAACATTCTAAGTTAGAATGTTATACCCCTCCTACAGGCTACAATCTAACCTCAAATTTTTATAGCCTCAATTTGGCCTGAAAATCTTACAAGCAAACTCCTGTGCAGTCGAAAAGGGTCCAAGGTCATCACATGTTGACTATATTGTAACGGAATTCTGTAAGTCATGACGTAAATAGTGACGTCTTGCGATTGAGGACCCCAAAGTAGGAGTTGATTGTCCCTAGTACGGTTTATAAATGTTAACGCAACCTGCGCCTCGCTGGCCGCTCGGCTCTGTATATATATATTCAATCAAATATATATTCACCGTTAGGAATAAACTACAGTTTTTTTTTTTTTAGGCAAATTACATCAAATAGGTGTGACGTCACGCTTTTACGGAATTCCGATATAATTTAGTTTACACCGTCATCACAGGTTTCCATCTTGACAGTTAGAACCTTGTTATGACTGAAAACCTTTTTAGGGTGGAGTCGAGTTCATTTAAAGTTCGAGGTTGCATACCCCTCCTGTAGTGTAGATAGGAATTCTGGTCAGCTTGAGAGGATCCCGTTAGTGAAGACAACTAGAAAAAAATCTAGTTGGGCAGTAGTTGCATTTTTGCAGATACTATGGTATCTGATACCACGGTCTTGCCTGGGTCTTGTAGTCACTGTAGTATCTGGCCAGTTATCGTAGTATCTGATATTACGAAACCATGGTCCGACCGTGGTTTAGGGCTTGTTTCCGCGCCAACCAACATACTTCGGTTCAGGGTAACCAGTATTTTTGAAACTTTCGGTCCTAATGATCCAGCGTTTTTGTGTTCACTTTCCACGTCACTCTCCAATACTAGCGGAGCGCCGAAACCGAGAGGTTTCCCACTCTTGATTTTAGTGTACAGCAGGTGCCCAGTGCCACGGTGCCTGGTCGGTGCTGGCACCGTTAGCCACGTGTTCAAACATTAAAATAAGCATCTTTAATTGAAAGATAAATCGCATAACTTATGGCCGAAGAGGTTTCACAGCGCCAAAACCGAGAGGCTTCCGACTCTTTGATTTTAGTGTACAGCAAGTGCCTGGTGCCGTAGTGCCTGGTTGGTGCTGGCACCATTAGCCACGTGTTCAAAAATTAAAATAAGCATCTTTAGAAGTGTTTGAAAGATAAATCGCATAACTTATGGCCGAAGAGGTTTCACAGCGCCGAAACCGAGAGGTTTCCCACTCTTGATTTTAGTGTACAGCAAGTGCCCGGTGCCGTAGTGCCTGGTTGGTGCTGGCACCGTTATCCACGTGTTCAAACATTAAAATAAGCATCTTTAGAAGTGTTTGAAAGATAATTCGCATAACTTATGGCTGGCACCGGTGCCGGAGCATACGATTTTGGTCGGTGCCTGCCAGTGCCGGGAAAAGGGTGTACAGAGAGTACCAAGGATTGGAACACCCCTCGGCCAACCGACCTACAGTCTTGGCACGGCGCGAAATTCAAAATTTTCATTGGAGAGATAGGCGTGCGACGGAAAGACGCCGTTTTTGGGATCCCAAAACGTTAAGTGGAGGGATACCTATGACATCGCAAAAGTTGTCCGTCCGTCCGTCTGTCCGTCCGTCTGTAAGCACGGTAGCTCTCGAAGGGAATGAGATATTTTGATGAAACTTGGTGTGAGCATTCTTTGGGTCAAGAGTAAGGTCGAGTTCGTAGATGGGCCCTGTAGCTTTACATTTAAGGGTGGGGGAGGGTGTTTAAATTAAGGGGCAAGCAAAATTTTTTTAAAAAGCTAATGTGATAGTCGATTATGGGGTAAGAAGACACGCTGAACACGAATATGAAAACCATTTTCTCACTGGACAAGTAGTTCGTCCGGAATCCGGCCAAAGCCGGAAAGTTTGTTAAAAGTAGAAGTCTTATTTGAAGTTGATTAGATGTTCGATATAGGGGTAAGAAGGCATGCTGAACAAGAATATGAACACCGTTTTCTCGCCGGACAAGTAGTTCGTCCGGAATCCGGCCAAAACCGGAAAGTTTGTTAGAAGTTAAAGTTTTATCTGAAGTTGATTAGATGTTTGATGTAGGGGTAAGAAGGCATGCTGAACAAGAATACGAAAACCGTTTTATCTCCGGACAAGTAGATCGCCCAGAATCCGGCCAAAACCGGAAAATTTGTTAAAAGTTAACTTTTTATTTCAAGTTGATTAGATGTTGGATATAGGGGTAAGGAGATATGGTGAATCCGTTTTTGAGCTTTAGTTTTTCGCCGGACAAGTAGTTGTTGAATTTCGGCAGAACCACAAAATTCACAGAAGTAAGCTAGGATCGTTTCCATCGGCTTATAGAGGTAAACGCACATGCTGAATCCATATCTGAGCTTGGATTTCTTAATGACTAGCTGTTTGGCCTGGCGAAGACTGGATCTGGCGATGACAAAACCTAATTGTCTGGATCAAATATTGAATTTTTGGGATCCCATCGGAACCTTTGGTCTTGTTTTTATATATAAGCCGTTTTTTAGAGCTCAGTCAAACCGACCGGCAAGACGAAAACCGGTCAATAGTAGCAAATAGGTAGGTTAACCGACCTACGGAGAAAAGGCAAAAAACGCAACTTCTGTTGACCAACCAGGGAGGAGAACGTGGAGAGGAGAAAAGAGAATTCATTATCGGAGAAACTTTTCGATTCTGCAAAATTTGGCTGGAATCAGGAGGCTTTCCTTGTTCTCGATTCCAACAAAAATGGAAGAAAAAGGAGAATTCGCTTCATCTGAATGGTCCAAAAATGCAAAATAGGAGAATTGTGAGGAGAATTCTGATCAAAAATGCAACTAGTGTGACAAAGATTTGACTTGTTGATAGACTATTTCATTTCATTGTTCACATAGGTGTAAGAAGTTGCATAGTGCTATATGTGCTGTTTACGTCTTATTACCAGGGGCTTCACATATGTGGGGGGAGGGCGATGCAACCACCCCAATGTGTCGGCCATTCATAACCAAATCATATTTGACAGTGCAAAATGGATACGTCAGCTGAATTTTATTAGAGCTATATTTCAGCCCTCCTCGGCAAGGGTCCTCTTCAGGCTCAAAGCTGATCAAGTTGGAAAAACGAGCTTGGGGAAAAACAAAAATCACTTGTTTTTTCTTATTATGAGTCTTTTTTTCTGCAAAAACAGTTGGTAAAAATGAACAGCCATTCGGTATATACTTTGCCCCCCCCCCCCCCCCCCCGAAAAAAAAACTTTTTGGCCAGTAACGCCTCTGCTTATTATAGTACGCATACTTGTTCAAACTGCACTTTTGCACTTTCTTAATAAGCAAACCAACAATAAGTTATTTCTAAATACTTCAACATCATAATAAAGTGAACTTTTGTGCTCTCATGGCAACGCTTGCTAAGTTCTCTTTTTTTCGACACCAGCGGTGCTGGTGTCCCTGCTATTCGACAGTGTGTCACTTTTTTTACAAGTCTTGGCACTATCTCTGGTGTTGTTTTGCTCTGTAAACTAATCTGTATTCCTCAAAGAAGGAGGCCTTGTGTCCATGGAAAACATGGGAGCACGACATTGAATAAAGAGTTGTCCTAACCATGGTCTCCATTCCAGCAACGCCGGAAGCTCCCGACCGGACACGGTTCCATCATCGCAAAAATTGCAGAAATTTGCACTTGGTCAAGTTATGCAGGAATGGCTCTTGTCAATTTCACAAGTAAGTTATATACTATATATTGGATTTTAGTGGCGTTGGTGATTCCCCAAACTGCCTATTAAGGAATCGGATAATATTTGGCAAGACACGTAGAAATACTAACACATAGGCAGCCATTGTTGGCTACCTTGCGTATAAACTAATGCTTTGTTATTTATGGAAACGATTAAGTTGAAAGAAAGTCTGCTCAAAAAAATACCCATTGAATTGAAATCTTACTGTCGTGCTCCCTACAGTCAGTTTTGCATTACCAGGAAACATTAACTTCTTCTAAAAGGAAGAAAGTAAAAATTTTGCATTATACACTGCAGGTAATTAACAACGGTCTTTTGGATTTGCAAGACACAAATTTTCATTTTTTTTTTCTTTTTTCTAGTGGCTGTGACAAGGATGTTTTTTTACTGCGCCACATGCCCAGTCTGGTTTTACATCTATTCCCAGTCTATTTGAGGATGACCACTACAAAAAGTTCGGTTGTGTATCGTGAAGATACAGGTAAGTACCAGGTGTGCTGTTTACGAGCCAGAAATTATCTAGAGCCAGTGGGACGAAACTTGAAAGATGTTAAGGTCATGTGCTCTAGATGATCTGTTTTTGCTGCCGGTCCGATTAAACCTCGTAGGGACCGGGGGGGGGGGGGGCAGAAGTGTTTGGCACGCGTAGGTACCTTACAAGTGAACCGACTTGTAAGATAGAAACCTCGCATGCCGTGGATGATCTCTTTTCGGAATCTCTGCTGGATTCGACCTCCGTTCGGGCGGGTAGCGTAAGGGGCACTATTGGAAGTTTCTCTGAAATGCTCACTTTCGAGTGATGGGTTGTGACAGAAGACGTCCCTAGATGGACCAATCCAGGAACCATTCATGAAGGAGTAGGAGGGCGAAGATAATCCGACTAGAGTGAAACCTGATGGTTGGTAGAGATGTCCCGATATATTTGGTTTCACGCGTAGATACCAAAGCAGTTTGACGTCTCCGGAAGTTTACCGTAGCTACCTCCGTAACATGTAAACTAAATAATAGAAATCGCCAAACGTTCGCGCGTGATCAGTGATCCTGTCAAACCAGTTTGAAACAAAATTTATTTTTGAATGGTTGGCTTAATCCTAATTTTGGTTTTGCAGCATGCTGTCGGGTCTTGCCTGCTACCCAGAAGAATCGATCACTGCAAACCGCCAGGCTCTACAAGATAAGTTCATCTAAGAAGTTGGCGGTTTCCATCGTTACCGGATTTGGATTGGCTTCGTTTCACAACACAAGCCATTATGTCAAGCCTACTTCCCTGGATCTAGAGAATGCAAGCTGTCATGTTCCAGGCGTGGCCAAAGATGGCAGAAGGTACGGTAGATGTTACTTATCTTTCATGTATTATTACAGTCCTGTGCTTAGCTGAACTCAATAGAAGCAAAAACCGCGATTTTTGAATGCTAACAGAAGAAGTTCGACATTCAGAGGCTTTATGGTCATTGTTCCTGCTGCATCAGGGGTGTAACTGCTGAACCAGGGCCCTTCTGACAGCGGTAGGCAGTGACGAGCTTCAAGAAGCCTCGACGACCTCTATTCTGTGTGTCCCCCAGAAAGAAGGTGCTGAGCTACAGACTTGATTAAGATCTCCACATTCTAGATTTTCCCGTCTTCGGTTTTCCTGTTTCATACCTACTATTTAATACTCCATTTCATACCTACGGCATTTTACTTATTCTTACATTTCCTCGCGGTTGGCTTTCAGGCCCATCTCACGAACCGTTTATATTATAGCTATTTTTTCGTGCTCCCACAAACAGGTTGTGGGTCAGTTGTGGCTCGAAAAGAGCGTTTCCGCGGCCTTTCGTGCGGCCCACAAGTGTGTTTCCGCGACAAACAAGATTTTCATGTCTCACTTGGTGGCTTAAATTCGACAAACAACTGCCGAGGTGATTGTCGATTTTGTGGCTCGGTTTTGGCGGGAAATTCAAATTTAACAGCAAAATAACGTCAAAACAACAAAATTCAAAGCTTTCTCAAGTATGTAGAAATAAAACTGAAGATCCTTTTGTACATAATGGTAAGGAGGAAAGCCTGGAGATGAGATTTGTACATGATTTTTATTTGTATGTTCAGACATTTGAAATTACCGCCCCAAAAATAGACAAAACGGCGTATCCCCGAGTTTCAGCTCGACTGTGTGGCACACAAACGTGTCACGGAAAAACGCCTTATACTATTACCATTTATACTCTACTGGGGTGGCCGATAAGCACCTTTATGTAAACTGTAAACTGTACTGTAAGTTGACCTTTCGTGTTTTTCAGGTGGTATAACGTGGTACAACCGAATTAACCAGCATCCTCGCCAGCACCAGATAAAATCAGCCCTCTGCCCGCCGTGCTGAGAAACGTCGACCGGTCATGTGGATACCTGTGATTGTTAGTAGTGACATAATTAGTGCAATATTTTCATTTTTTATAGTCGAAGGAATGTAAAGACACTTTACATTCAAGCCAGAGGAATCGTGTTCACTGGCTGTTCAACTCGCTAGCTCTTCCGATTATTGAACGATTACCTACTACAAATGCAATATTAAGCCTGTGAGAAAATTGAGAGGAGAGCTACAGAGTTATTACTAGACCTACGTGATGTAACCTACCTTGAAAGTCTGGACCAGTTACGTATTCGCTCCGTTGCGCACAGATATTTTTGACGAAATTTGATTGAGACGTCAAAACTTACCAGCCCCGATTATTACAGCAATAAAGTGAGCGGAATCGTACAAATTGACTGCACCGTTTCCGCAAGCATGTGTACAAGTGGAGTTTTCCAAACAGAATTGTTGGAGCGTTGAAGAGTCTTACCGAAGATGTGGTTAAGGTGGGATCGTACTGTGTGTGTAGTGCCATTTATAGTGGAATGTAATAAAAAAGATTTGCTATATTCGCGGTTAAGGCTGTGACGCTATTGAGGTTAATGGTCTGCATGGGATGGAAACGTGCATCCCTGCGTTTGCAAATTTACAGATATTAGAGTAGGTCCCAACTGTCACATTTCATACAATACAAATTTGTCCTGGTAGTTTCTGTGATCCGTATGTGATACGGGATTCTGAAGGAAGAGGAGTGATGCCTGGTCTGATATCGTGGAGGACTATTGGGGTCTCTATCTACTAGGGAATTCTAGTCTAGAATGAAACAAAGTGCTACTTTACTAACTCGTTAAGTAGAGCACAATCACTACTACACGGAACAGTGGCTTCCTCAAAACCTGGATTCTGCTCCTTATATAAGTTGCTGTAGTTGATTGTCTGCCCTGTGTTGATGAGACAACTTTCGAAAGTCTGGTGCTAGAAAGACTAAAGCGGCATTTTAGGTTTCTGCTGCGTATCAGGTTGATCTGGAGGACCGTGCTACCTGTTTCACTACACTTGATCTGGAATAGCAAATACTGGAATACCACACCTTTCCCCCGGAGTTTCTGCTATGATATTTCAGCCTCCTGGCCCTGCTGCCCACACATTGTATCGTAAATCTGCGTGCAAACCGACGACCGGCAGGAGGGGGAATACACACGGCCAGGTAAGACAGGGATACCGCTTGCGGCTCCTGTCAGTCCTGATGAAAGCGGTAGTCCCGCGCAGAAAAGGGAGGCAAATTGGCTTGTTAAAAAGTTCCTCGAAAGTCAGTTTAATTTGCTCAGTTTTATTCTTCATTGTTGGTGCCATCAAAATAGTATGGGAAACAGCGCCATCTAGAGTTACGTTCGGCAACTCCCAGTCAGTCTAATGAAGATGGCGCTTGCAAATATATAATTGCTTATTTTACTACAGCGCAGCCATGAAACTTGATGAGATTTGCCTTTACATAAACGTAATAGTATAGCACTCGTTTACACATGATTTTCTGATACTTTCCTGCCTCACAGGAAAGTATCCTTTCTGCCTCACAGTATACAAGTTATAGACGGAGTATAGAAGTGGTGTTGGACAGTATATAGAACTTCTAAAACGTATTTTATGAGGATGGGGAGGAGGAAAAAGGAAAACGCAAGAAGCGATCACTTCCTACGGCTCAAGGACAGACCACGCGGCAAAGATAAACAATATCTCTTCGATTTCTAGATTAAGCGTTTCCTTTCAAAATAGATCTGTCCGTGAAGCGACAACAGGCATGAACTTGCTAAGAGGGTGACTCGCTTCTAAAACTAGAATCAGAACTTGAACTGAAAGATAGTGAAGCTAACGAGACGGGTTAGAGAAGCTACAAACTTATACCGATGAATTCCCCCCCCCCCCCCACACACTTTCAGGGTTCGAGTTTCATAAAACCCTTCAGAATCCGTCAGCCGCTTTAGATGCAACGAGTTTCAGGGTCATATAGTGAAGCCGACAAATGATTGAAAAAGCTACACCCTTATATTGATGCCCCCCCCCCCCCGGTTCAGGGTTCCATTTCCACCAATTCGTTTTCCCAACTTAATCGGTTTTGAGCCTGAAGAGGACCTTGGCCAAGAAGGGTCGAAATATGGCTCTAATAAAGTTTAGCTGACGTATCCGTTTTGCACTGTCAAATATGTTCCAGTTTCATAGGCTGCTTCCGGTTCCCGCAATTAGATGGTAACCGGCGCTATCTAGATCAACAGATAAAACTTCCAACGGACCGATTTCAGCAAGACGACGCTGGCTTACCGTAAACTCGTTTTTTTGTGGATAATACTTGCCCCACGATTGCAGTTCTCTGTAACTAGGTATGCCGTACTCGATAGCCCATTTTAATATTTTTCAACGTTCCCTAGATATCCTCTTAAATAACTGCCTTTCCGTCAATCTCCCTTTTTCACCTAAAGTTAGGTCTTCACCTTCCGGAATCTGGGTTCACAGATTTTCCGAGATTTTTTTTTGAATTTCTTCTGCGATACTTAAAAATTCCGGAAATCTGGAAGCTGAAAAGCCCCTTTTTCCGGATTATGTTGATATACTTTCGGACCGGTTCATATTCCAGATGCAATTTACAGAAGACGTCGAAGAATAATCTGGAAGCCCAGATTCCGGAAGTTCCGGGAGGTGAAGACCGGACTTAACCAATTCAATCTTCCAAACGTTGTTGGCTTGGCTGCATCTTCGGATCCGTCTCTGCGAAAACAGTTTTCTGGAGTAGTCCGAATGGCTGGTTTGGTTCGTTACGGTGGTCCTGGGTTCTTCGTTCAATAAGCATTGTTTAAAAAACACACTTGCGTTTAATAGTGAAGTTCCGCATACATTGAATACATCTGCTACAAACTCGAACACTGACTTCTGAATCACTAATGAATTTCTTAGTGCATGTACACTGCACTAACCTGGCTTCTTCTCTTTTTAAAAGGGACAACTTGTGACAAAACAGATGCCACTTTCGAGTGCTGCATTGAAAATAGTCAACTTGCGAGCGAGCGCCAAAAACGCACAACTTGCGAGAGTTGTGATAAACATTTTGAACTTAATATATCTGTCATTACACGCTAAAAGAATGGTCTACAACAATAACAAGACCTAAGGTTTCGGTGGGATTCCAAAAATTTAATATTTTCCAGACTATTTGGTCTTATAGATATCAGGTCTTCGCTAGACTCCTTGAACGTTTTTACTATTAAGATTTAGAAACAGAAGAAGGCAAATGATTATTCTTCTGAGAAAACCAAGTTCAGACATGGATTCAGCATCTGTGTGTTTGCTACTAGGCTATACGTCATAGGTTATCTACTTTGACGAAACTGTAACAACCTAAATCTCCGGTTCGGACCGGATTCCGGAACTTGAACTTTAACAAATTTTCCGGTTTCAGCCGGATTCCGTTCGGGTAGAAACTTATTGTCAAAAGCGGATACAGCATGTCTTCTTACCCCTAAATTGGAAATCTAATCAACTTCAGATAAAACTTGCACTTATAACAAATTTCCGTTTTCGGCCGGATTCCGGGCGAATTACTTGTCCGACGAGAAAATGATTTTCATATAAATGTTCAGCATGTCTTCTTACCCATAAATCAAACATCCAATCAACCTTAAATAAAACTTATATTTTCAACAAACTTTCCGGTTTTGGCCGTATATTCCGGGTGAACTACTTGTCCGGCGATAAAATGGTTTTCGGATTCGTGTTCAGCATGTCTTCTTACCGCCAAATCGAACTCTTATCAACTTTAAAGAAAACTTATACTTTTGAAAAACTTTCCGGTTTTGACCGGATTCCGGACGAATTACTTCTCTGACAAAAAAAAAACTAAAGCTCAAAATCGAATTCAGCATGTATCCTTGCCCCTACTTCTAACCTCTAATCAACTACAGAATAAACTTTACTTTTAACAAATTTTCCGGTTTCAGCCGGATTCCGAGCGATCTTTACGTCCGGTTAGAAAATGACTATCATGTACGAATTCAGCATGTCTTCTTAACTGCGAATCAAACATCTTATCAAACTTAAATAAACTTTTACTTTAAACAGATTTTCCGGTTTTGGCCGGATTCCGGCCGAACTAATTGTCCGTCGAGAAAATAATTTTCATATTCGGATTCAGCATTCGGACTCGGTCAAGCACGTTTCCTTACCCCTAAATTAAACCTCTAATCAACCTCAGATTAAACTTCTAGTTTTCATAAATTTTCCGGTTTTCGCCGGATTCCGGATGAACTATTTGTTCGTCGAGAGCATGTCTCCTTACTCCTAATTCGAAATATCATTAGCTTTTAAAAAAAATCACGCCAAGTTTGATCAAAATATCTCAACCCCTTCGAGAATTATCTTGCTAACAGGCGGACAGACGGACGGACTGACAACTTTAGCTGTCATAGGTATCCCTCCACTTACGTTTTGGGATCACAAAATGGTAACTGCCCGCTGCAACACAAGCTCAAATCCGCAAAGACCGCATGCAGTAGCATTTAAAGCCATGTTTTACAGGCCTTATCCTAGCCTTCAACGGTAACAGCTTCTTCCTTGAGTTAACTTTACGCACGTGTTCAACAAGTCCGCTCCAGTTACCACGGAGACAGATTCCATTAAACACATTCTTGATAACGTTGCGTTGACTGTTCAGTCTACCAACTGTGACTAGAGCTGACTAGAGTCGGACCTTATCTAGCGAAGCTTAGAAGACTTTCAATGATCTGAAGTCTTGTTGTTCCCACAGTAAGGGTTAACGATTGGTTTTGTAGTTTTACGACTTTGTTATGTAAGGCAGAATAACCGTTCTTGCTCACCGCACTTTCAGAGAATGTCGTTCACGCACTTAACACCGATAAAACTTTCACTAGCACCACGTCTAATCTTTATCTGACAAAGCCGATAGTTGATGGATCCACAAGCTTCGATACTGCGTTTGAATGTGAGATACGGATACCATTTTGTTGTCCGACTGAAAAAGACAAACTGTTATGATGAAACTGATGGAGAAATACCTTGGCCGACATGGCCAGCGCTCTCCCAAGGCCATAGGCTGATCTTGTTCTGCACAACTGTCAGCGTGTCAAATATTTACCCACAAGGCAGAACTGGTTTGACAGGATCACTGATCACACGCGAACGTTTGGCGATTTCTATAATTTAGGAACTCCGGAAACTTCCGGAGACGTCAAACTGCTTTGGTATCTACGCGTGAAACCAAATATATCGGGACATCTCTACCAACCATCAGGTTTCACTCTAGTCGGATTATCTTCGCCCTCCTACTCCTTCATGAATGGTTCCTGGATTGGTCCATCTAGGGACGTCTTCTGTCACAACCCATCACTCGAAAGTGAGCATTTCAGAGAAACTTCCAATAGTGCCCCTTACGCTACCCGCCCGAACGGAGGTCGAATCCAGCAGAGATTCCGAAAAGAGATCATCCACGGCATGCGAGGTTTCTATCTTACAAGTCGGTTCACTTGTAAGGTACCTACGCGTGCCAAACACTTCTGCCCCCCCCCCCCCCGGTCCCTACGAGGTTTAATCGGACCGGCAGCAAAAACAGATCATCTAGAGCACATGACCTTAACATCTTTCAAGTTTCGTCCCACTGGCTCTAGATAATTTCTGGCTCGTAAACAGCACACCTGGTACTTACCTGTATCTTCACGATACACAACCGAACTTTTTGTAGTGGTCATCCTCAAATAGACTGGGAATAGATGTAAAACCAGACTGGGCATGTGGCGCAGTAAAAAAACATCCTTGTCACAGCCACTAGAAAAAAAGAAAAAAAAAATGAAAATTTGTGTCTTGCAAATCCAAAAGACCGTTGTTAATTACCTGCAGTGTATAATGCAAAATTTTTACTTTCTTCCTTTTAGAAGAAGTTAATGTTTCCTGGTAATGCAAAACTGACTGTAGGGAGCACGACAGTAAGATTTCAATTCAATGGGTATTTTTTTGAGCAGACTTTCTTTCAACTTAATCGTTTCCATAAATAACAAAGCATTAGTTTATACGCAAGGTAGCCAACAATGGCTGCCTATGTGTTAGTATTTCTACGTGTCTTGCCAAATATTATCCGATTCCTTAATAGGCAGTTTGGGGAATCACCAACGCCACTAAAATCCAATATATAGTATATAACTTACTTGTGAAATTGACAAGAGCCATTCCTGCATAACTTGACCAAGTGCAAATTTCTGCAATTTTTGCGATGATGGAACCGTGTCCGGTCGGGAGCTTCCGGCGTTGCTGGAATGGAGACCATGGTTAGGACAACTCTTTATTCAATGTCGTGCTCCCATGTTTTCCATGGACACAAGGCCTCCTTCTTTGAGGAATACAGATTAGTTTACAGAGCAAAACAACACCAGAGATAGTGCCAAGACTTGTAAAAAAAGTGACACACTGTCGAATAGCAGGGACACCAGCACCGCTGGTGTCGAAAAAAAGAGAACTTAGCAAGCGTTGCCATGAGAGCACAAAAGTTCACTTTATTATGATGTTGAAGTATTTAGAAATAACTTATTGTTGGTTTGCTTATTAAGAAAGTGCAAAAGTGCAGTTTGAACAAGTATGCGTACTATAATAAGCAGAGGCGTTACTGGCCAAAAAGTTTTTTTTTCGGGGGGGGGGGGGGGGGGGGCAAAGTATATACCGAATGGCTGTTCATTTTTACCAACTGTTTTTGCAGAAAAAAAGACTCATAATAAGAAAAAACAAGTGATTTTTGTTTTTCCCCAAGCTCGTTTTTCCAACTTGATCAGCTTTGAGCCTGAAGAGGACCCTTGCCGAGGAGGGCTGAAATATAGCTCTAATAAAATTCAGCTGACGTATCCATTTTGCACTGTCAAATATGATTTGGTTATGAATGGCCGACACATTGGGGTGGTTGCATCGCCCTCCCCCCACATATGTGAAGCCCCTGGTAATAAGACGTAAACAGCACATATAGCACTATGCAACTTCTTACACCTATGTGAACAATGAAATGAAATAGTCTATCAACAAGTCAAATCTTTGTCACACTAGTTGCATTTTTGATCAGAATTCTCCTCACAATTCTCCTATTTTGCATTTTTGGACCATTCAGATGAAGCGAATTCTCCTTTTTCTTCCATTTTTGTTGGAATCGAGAACAAGGAAAGCCTCCTGATTCCAGCCAAATTTTGCAGAATCGAAAAGTTTCTCCGATAATGAATTCTCTTTTCTCCTCTCCACGTTCTCCTCCCTGGTTGGTCAACAGAAGTTGCGTTTTTTGCCTTTTCTCCGTAGGTCGGTTAACCTACCTATTTGCTACTATTGACCGTTTTTCGTCTTGCCGGTCGGTTTGACTGAGCTCTAAAAAACGGCTTATATATAAAAACAAGACCAAAGGTTCCGATGGGATCCCAAAAATTCAATATTTGATCCAGACAATTAGGTTTTGTCATCGCCAGATCCAGTCTTCGCCAGGCCAAACAGCTAGTCATTAAGAAATCCCAAGCTCAGATATGGATTCAGCATGTGCGTTTACCTCTATAAGCCGATGGAAACGATCCTAGCTTACTTCTGTGAATTTTGCGGTTCTGCCGAAATTCAACAACTACTTGTCCGGCGAAAAACTAAAGCTCAAAAAACGGATTCACCATATCTCCTTACCCCTATATCCAACATCTAATCAACTTGAAATAAAAAGTTAACTTTTAACAAATTTTCCGGTTTTGGCCGGATTCTGGGCGATCTACTTGTCCGGAGATAAAACGGTTTTCGTATTCTTGTTCAGCATGCCTTCTTACCCCTACATCAAACATCTAATCAACTTCAGATAAAACTTTAACTTCTAACAAACTTTCCGGTTTTGGCCGGGATTCCGGACGAACTACTTGTCCGGCGAGGAAAACGGTGTTCATATTCTTGTTCAGCATGCCTTCTTACCCCTATATCGAACATCTAATCAACTTCAAATAAGACTTCTACTTTTAACAAACTTTCCGGCTTTGGCCGGATTCCGGACGAACTACTTGTCCCGGTGAGAAAATGGTTTTCATATTCGTGTTCAGCGTGTCTTCTTACCCCATAATCGACTATCACATTAGCTTTTTAAAAAAATTTTGCTTGCCCCTTAATTTAAACACCCCTCCCCCACCCTTAAATGTAAAGCTACAGGGCCCATCTACGAACTCGACCTTACTCTTGACCCAAAGAATGCTCACACCAAGTTTCATCAAAATATCTCATTCCCTTCGAGAGCTATCGTGCTTACAGACGGACGGACAGACGGACGGACAACTTTTGCGATGTCATAGGTATCCCTCCACTTACGTTTTGGGATCCCAAAAACGGCGTCTTTCCGTCGCACGCCTATCTCTCCAATGAAAATTTTGAATTTCGCGCCGTGCCAAGACTGTAGGTCGGTTGGCCGAGGGGTGTTCCAATCCTTGGTACTCTCTGTACACCCTTTTCTCCCGGGCACTGGCCAGGCACCGACCAAAATCGTATGCTCCGGCACCGGTGCCAGCCATAAGTTATGCGAATTATCTTTCAAACACTTCTAAAGATGCTTATTTTAATGTTTGAACACGTGGATAACGGTGCCAGCACCAACCAGGCACTACGGCACCCGGGCACTTGCTGTACACTAAAATCAAGAGTGGGAAACCTCTCGGTTTCGGCGCTGTGAAACCTCTTCGGCCATAAGTTATGCGATTTATCTTTCAAACACTTCTAAAGATGCTTATTTTAATGTTTGAACACGTGGCTAATGGTGCCAGCACCAACCAGGCACTACGGCACCGGGCACTTGCCTGTACACTAAAATCAAAGAGTCGGAAGCCTCTCGGTTTTGGCGCTGTGGAAACCTCTTCGGCCATAAGTTATGCGATTTATCTTTCAAACACTTCTAAAGATGCTTATTTTAATGTTTGAACACGTGGCTAACGGTGCCAGCACCGACCAGGCACCGTGGCACTGGGCACCTGCTGTACACTAAAATCAAGAGTGGGAAACCTCTCGGTTTCGGCGCTCCGCTAGTATTGGAGAGTGACGTGGAAAGTGAACACAAAAACGCTGGATCATTAGGACCGAAAGTTTCAAAAATACTGGTTACCCTGAACCGAAGTATGGTTGGTTGGCGCGGAAACAAGCCCTAAACCACGGTCGGACCATGGTTTCGTAATATCAGATACTACGATAACTGGCCAGATACTACAGTGACTACAAGACCCAGGCAAGACCGTGGTATCAGATACCATAGTATCTGCAAAAATGCAACTACTGCCCAACTAGATTTTTTTCTAGTTGTCTTCACTAACGGGATCCTCTCAAGCTGACCAGAATTTCCTATCTACACTACAGGAGGGGGTATGCAACCTCGAACTTTAAATGAACTCGACTCCACCCTAAAAAGGTTTTCAGTCATAACATGGTTCTAACTGTCAAGATGGAAACCTGTGATGACGGTATAAACTAAATTATATCGGAATTCCGTAAAAGCGTGACGTCACACCTATTTGATGTAATTTGCCTATAAAAACAAAAAAACTGTAGTTTTATTCCTAACGGTGAATATATATTTGAATATATATATACAGAGCTGAGCGGCCAGCGAGGCGCAGGGTTGCGTTAACATTTATAAACCGTACTAGGGACAGTCAAATCCTACTTTGGGGTCCTCAATCGCAAGACGTCACTATTTTACGTCATGACTTACAGAATTCCGTTACAATATAGTCAACATGTGATGACCCTTGGACCCTTTTCGACTGCACAGGAGTTTGCTTGTAAGATTTTCAGGCCAAATTGAGGCTATAAAAATTTGAGGTTAGATTGTAGCCTGTAGGAGGGGTATAACATTCTAACTTAGAATGTTATACCCCTCCTACAGGCTACAAGATTTCCTTCCGTAGATTTCTTATCCCTGTAAATGCTACATTAGTCTGTTGAGTGTGGTTCCCACCTAGGTCCTATACATCCTGTATACTTACATCATTAGCAAAGAGGAGAGGAAAATTTACAATTTTGTATTATTTCATTATTACATTCATAATTCTTCTGTCAATATTCTTCTTTCCTTCTTCCTTTCTATCGATCGTAAATGTTTTCTTTCTATATGGAGTTCGTAAAAACCTCAGCAGTTTGAGGTAACCTACATGGTCGTCAATCGGGGTGACCTTTCTTTTTCGATAACATGTTGCCACTATGAAGGAGAGCAAAAGGGGACAGTAAACTTGAAAATTTAGCATTTTAAAATTGCGAAAAAATTTAGCATTTAAAACAGGATTTTGCTAAATTTTTTAGTATTTAGCCAGTTTTAAATGCTAAATTTTCAATTGCCCGCTTAAAATGCTAAAATTTTCGTGTTTCAAATGCTAAAATTTTCGCATTTTAAATGCTAAATTTCCCGCCATTTTAAATGCTATTTTTCCCGTATTCCGCCGTTTTACCCTTACCGTAACCCCGTTTTAAATCCTAAAAGTTGGGACTTCGCTGTTTTACACCTCCCGTAACCCCGTTTTAAATGCTAAAAGTTGGTGGAAGCAGGTGATGAAAGGTGAAAACAGTCCTTGCATGGACATTGCGTACGGCCTGCGAGCCGCATT